>PVIH01013080.1:0-60133 GCA_004025045.1 Sigmodon hispidus
CTAGATGTCCCTCAACTGAAGAATGGATTAACAAACTGTGGTACATCTACACAATGGAATACTACTCAGCAGTAAGAAAAAATGATATCCTAAAATTCACAGGCAAATGGATGGATTTGGAGAATATCCTCCTGAGCAAAGTATCACAAACTCAGAGAAATAAGCAGGGGATGTACTCACTCACTAGTGGTCTCTAAACTAACAAACAAGAAAAAAAGCCAAACATGCCCGAGCGGCAAACCACAACCACTGAACAGCTGGGGATCAGAAACACCCTGGACTGACCCTTCAAACCCCACTCCAACTATAGGAACACCAGAATCACTCTTGAGGGAGGTTGGACAGAACTGGATTTGGCCAGGAGTAGAGACTGATCCAAGCATTATTGGGTCAGTGGGACCATAGGACTGTCTGCTCCCTGCCCAGGGAGGGGATGGAGAGTTGCAGAGAAGAAAAATGACCAGATGTGGTGGGAGGGGGAAGGGACCTTGAATAAGGATATACAGAGATGGAAAAAAAATTCAGAGGGAAAGCTGAACACAAAGTAAATATATGTGTAGCAATCTTATTTGCATTTCCACCCTTGATAAGCCATGCTTATGATTCTTATCCTTTGTATAGTTATTGTTAACTCTTCTGCATTTTAAATTCTTTTTACTGTTTTTTTGATAAATACAAAATAAAGAAGGAAAAAAAAATTTTCCCTGAGTTTTCTAATTTAGATATTAAGTTTTACAATTCCATCTTCACGTTACCCTGTGTTCTGTTAGATATTCTTTATCTTTATTTTTCTTTCTATTTTCCTTTTGAGATTTCTCAGGGACTTGTTGATTCCTACTTCTCCCTTTTGGTTGTGGTTTCATGTGTCAATCTAACCTTCCATAGATTTGGCTAGTGCAAGAGTTTTCCAGCCTGTTCTAGGCCTGAATAAGTTGGTGGATGAGTAGTTTTATTAAATTAAGGAAAGATACCTCCCAAGCTACTGATCTAGAGTTAGACAAGACAAATGAGGGTACATGAACGAAGGGTCCATTGCCATAAGTCTGAAGTTAGGCTTATGGGCATGCAGATTGCCATTGTTTGGAGTAAGGGCAGTGAAAAAAAAATAGATAACTTATCCAAGGAAAGTGGCTCACTACACATAGGAGTTGCTGCTCTGGAACTAGGCTTGTGGGTTTCCAGCCTGAGGAAGTTTGGCTAAGAATGGGGAAATGGAAGAAAGAATTTAGCAATGAAAAGTGGCTCATATACAAAGAATAGTTTTAGTGGTCACTGGATTGAAGCTAAGCATATAGGTTTGCATATGGCAGAAGCTTAAAGAGGAGAAAAAAAAAATAGTTGCCGGGCAATGAGTGTTTGTTGTTCATAGGCCTGAAACTAGGATTGTGGGTTTATTCTTGACCTGTTAAATAGTAACATTTCACTATCATGAAAATTGTTCCAAAGTGTTGAAGAAAGTCTGTAAATTTTAAATATTGAAAGAAGACTATTATACTCCCCAGGTCAGAAAGGTAGTTGTTGGAAACTCAAACACTTCTTATACTGTGGGGGCCTCTACCTTACAGAGAACCTCTGGGCTAAATTGAAGTGTAAACAGAGACAAGGAGAAATTTAAAACCAAAATCAGAAACTGAATGTACAGCTCAAGGGAATAGTGCACGCACATTTAGAATTCAGGATACCATGAAATCAGTGTTATCACTGAAAGGAAAAGAAGAAGATGGAGAGGGAAGAGAAAAGTAGGAGGGGAAGGAAGAGGAGAAGGAAAAGGATGGGGAGGAGGAGAGGGGGGAGGAGGAGAGGGGGGAGGAGGAAGCATAGGCAGAGTAGGAGGGGAAACAAAATGAGCAAAAAGAGCAAAAATTCTAATGTCCAGGTTTGTGTATAATTTTTTTAAAAAAGGAGATTTACCTTAAATTATCCAAGATTAAGTTAGCTTAGCAAATACAGGAGAGGCTGTCTAAACAGGAGGTGGGGTTGAAGCTATAAGAAACATGTATTCCAGAGGCTATCTGAGTGTACTTATGGAAACCCTGAACCATACAATTATGTATGTTGAGCTCAAGCTTGGAAAAGGTAACTATAAAATCACAAGCAACATGATCTACCATTGAGCCCACTTCTCTGTCCACGTTTACTCCAACCTTCATTTTTCCTCTCAGAATTCTGTGACTTATCAGAATCTCTTCTCAGGTGTGAGACCTATAAACTCAGTTGTGCTTAAGTTATGAATTAATGTTACATTGTATATTTCAAAAACTAGCAACAAACTGGCAATGTTCTGGTGGCTCCATTTACATACCTCTAAAATCAGCATAGGTATTTATAAATCTGTAGACATGTCTATTTCTTAATTATTTTTGTGCCAAGGAAGTGCCTATGGATTTCCCTACAATGGTTATATAGCTGTAGAGATCTGTATGTGGCCATATTTATTTCTCTAATCAATGATAATATGACTATATCATAAATTCTTAGCCATTTAGTGAAATGTTCTTACACTGGTAATTAAAATTAAACTTAACAGAATTGTTAACATTTTATTAGTTTAAATTAAAGACTATTTTTATAAGATATGAAATCTGTTATGTAGAAATTTAAATTAAGAATAATGAGAAAACCTGGGTCCTTGATATGGATTGTGTCCTGTTTTATGTTCTGCAATCTTTTGTGACTAAGAACGGTTGGTTCTTGCTGAATAAGCCATTGTGGAGGCAGAGATGCAGGATGCCATAGCATAGATTACCAATCAGCTCACTCTGAGGGATCATGAGCAAACTGGAGTCTCAAGGCCCCTCAGCAGGATGCTTTGCTGACTTGTCTGAGTGGATCTAATTGAAAAGTGAACCCCTTCTGTGACCCTAGCTACCTGACCCAATCAGCACTGGTGGTTCCACCTTCTCTAAGCACTTCACTGTGGAAATGAGCTTGGCTTCATGCAATAGAGTGGGCCACTGACCCCAGGTGGGAAGCCCTCTATTATTTTCAGACAGATTGTTGCCTGGTCCTAGTTTTTCCATGATCCAACTAGCAACAGGGAGTTTCTGAACTAATCAAAGTGCACTGTAAGTGAAGAGAATCCAAATTGAAGGACCATGTTCAAAGGTAAAGAAAAGAACACATTAAATGTCTATGCCAAAAAAATTGATACATTTCATTTTGCTATTAATAATGAATTGTATCTTCAGGTAATTCTTCAAGAGAGAGTAAGAATAGGGTATCTGAGCCATCCTCAACCTATTTTTTAATCACAGTTCAAAATGCTTTTGCTAATTACCTGTTTGTATTTATTCTACCATCATTATTCATCTAGCAACTGCCAAGTGCCTCCCTTGCTGACAGATGTGTGATGCTAATCAGGTAGGAGCTCTGGCTCTTAGAGAAATAAACTGTGTGCCATCATATCTGAGAGCGTAGGTGTTTCCTGGGGAAATTTCATTCACTAACTACTTTCTCCCACCACTTTGACATTTCTGCAATGCAAATGTGTAAGATGAAAAAGCTGAACAGAAAAATAAAATAGGTCTAAAGTCATACACTACTCAAATTACAAAAAAATCACATTAGTCTTCTACATTTGTAGTTTTATATTAAGCATACCAACTTATATTTAGAGAGAAGATTGTATAGGGACATGTATTTACTATTCTTATGTAAAGATATATTATGGTATATGAACTATATAAACCTTAGTTTGTTATCTGTCTTACAAAACTACAACAAAGCTACATTTTATTTGTGAATTATGTTTTCTTACAATGAGGAGTTTTTTTCCTTAAAAATTACTTTTGGTTTCAAAGCTTCCAGGACCTATTTCAACTTCAGTTTTTATTCCAAAATTTTACCTAATGCAGTTTCCTTTGTTTTCTATTTTTAAATAAGTCTTTTCATTTCCATGCAATGTTTTAGCAGCAATAATCTTAGAAAGAACTATCAAGAACACTGGACTCTAGCATCATGGTAACTCTTCACCTTGCCTATGGTACATAATTCATCACTTGTGTTCTAGGAAATCTATTTTCCTCCGACTTTATCTTCTAGGTTTTTTTTTTTTTTTTTTTTGCTGCAAAAATTGGCAAGTTGTAAAATGCTTAAGTCAGCATTTTTTCCTACAAACTCCCAGAAACTCAAACTCTGTGTCAAGCTCTCCTGGACTTGTTTAATCACTCAAAGTGGAAAGGAAGACAGATTTTGATTTTGATTAAGATTAGCTCTGCAGATCAATAAAGACCTTGAACTTGCATAAGTCATGGTGATACTGATAGACTAAAAGTCAACCTCTGAACCATTGGCACAAAATGAAGAACAGATAGCTTGAATAAAGGTCTGTTAGCCCAGGGGTGTTATTTAAAGATTATTTTCTGCTTGGTATTCTCTAAAGTCAACTTTTGCTATTTTCACTCTTGTCACTATTTTCTTCCACATCCAAAATACTTTTCTCCATCCTATCAATTAGATCTTTTCACTCCCAAATTCCGCTAACATTACAGTTCTGCAAAATCACAGGAAAAAATAGGCAGTGGGGAGGCTTTCTGAATTCCAGAGTTTCTGACCTATGTGCTAGAGCAATAGCTGAAGTTCAGAAGGCAGGTAAGGCCAAGGTGAGAGTGTGCTGCTTCAGAAATCCTCAAGATCCATTGGATAGTCCACTTAAACAAACAAGAAATTACTTTCATTGATTAAATGTAGATTGAATTAGAAGAGGAAAATGGCAGGCACAGCTAAGGTTGTGTCCTCCACTCATTGTTTAACTCAGCATGACTGATTCAATCTGCTGAGCCCCAAGGAAGGCCAAAGATGTCACTCAGGGCCTCCATACAATGCAAGATTCTCAGAAGAGCAAAATGGAAAAGGTGCACTTTGTGCTCTCACAGCCTGCGGCCACTGTTCTCATTCTGGTCGTGTGTTAGCTGAACAATGCACTGCAGCAGGCACAGAGCTACTCCACATAATAATTATAGGTACCCCACAGGCAGAGCTGTGGTAGCTTTTAAGACCCGACCGAATGTGTCTTGTAGGCATGGCCTAGCAGATGGGAACCTTTCCCTTTCATCTTTTCCCCCAAAGCCACCTAGGTGAACCACATAAAGCATCTTGATAAGGGATATATTTTCTCCTATAGGGGTAGGTCGATTACTATAAGCTGCTCTTCTTGTTCATTCACCTTAAAAATAATTGCCACTCTGCCCTGGAAGAAGTCAAGTACAGCCACAGAGTCGGGGACAGACCTTATGCTCCAGCCCACTAATTTGCGTCACCTACTGCACTGCCTTATGTATTGATGGTAGAAAAAAAAAGTGAAGCAGAAAATTAAGTCTGAAAGGATTTTTTTGTCCCGCTGTCACTTTGTACAACATTTAGTTCAGTTGACATGACACTGTGCCTTTTGTTACATAAAACTGTCACATTGTCCCCTTCTAGTTAGCTACAGTTGCCGGCCAAATCAATAATATCTGTCAAAACTGTCAAATAACGAAAGGATCCTATGATACGTTGGTTGCATTGAATGGTATTTTTATAAACCATTTATTAAAATGCTATCAAATTAGGTCCAAAATATATTAGAGATGAGAAAAGAGATAAGACTTGTAAGTGCTTTGAAAATAAAGATGTTGTATGCCATTCGCAATTTTAAAGAAATATTGAAGTCACTGCACACTGACAGAGCTAAGTCAAAAACAGTGAGCCTTTGTGCATTTCTCCTTATTTATAGGGATAAGGGTCGATGGCAGCAACTCTTCCCTTAATTGCCCAAGACAGGGTTAGATCATAAAGAGGTACTTGTCATTTGCTATTTTCATTGGTGAAAATCAACTGATCTTCTGAAACATAATTTGTTACCAAGAAACCAAACTATGGTCAGATAGAGCCTCAAATGTTTCTTAGCAGACTCCTAAATGAAATTCCCCAAGGAAAAGCACTTAGAGCTTTTCCTTGGGTACTCATG
The DNA here is from genome assembly GCA_004025045.1 of Sigmodon hispidus. Taxonomy (NCBI): domain Eukaryota; kingdom Metazoa; phylum Chordata; class Mammalia; order Rodentia; family Cricetidae; genus Sigmodon; species Sigmodon hispidus. The sequence goes on from PVIH01013080.1 coordinate 5,948, forward strand.
GTTAACGAAAGAGCTGTATCTTGTGTTACAACCACAGTAATCTCAACATACTCTTCTCAGCTAGATAGAGATCACATGTTTCTTATCTTAATGTCCTTAATTTGTAAGCAGGCAAAGAGTGAATGTAGAAGCTTATGCTACTGTCAGTCCTATCCACCATTACTATGCTGCCTGAATGATTTTTTTTCCAACACTGGCCAGGTAAATCAGCATTTCTTTTGAGCCTTTTAGTCACCCCTACTTACCTCTAATCATCATTTGTCAAAATTTTCAGAATGTACTTCCTCTTAGAGGTTCAGCGTACTGACACATATTACTTTGAGTTTGCCAAAACTCTACCCTATAGAATGCTACAATTCTGCTCCTTGGAGCCATGTATACTCCTTTATTCAACTGAGTTGGTGCGCACATACAATTTAGCGTCTGACAACTTGGAAGAGTTTACCAACATAAGCCTGAATACAGAATAAGTTTTGAATCACATGTATTTTTTTTGGACTGAATACCAGGTGTTTACAAATAAAACATCCTACATATTTTCCTTTTGAATTGAATGGATACATCAGATTCTTATACACAAAGATAATGAGAGACATCCCAACGAATGTCCTTAATATATGCTCCACTGCCACTTTGATCCTAGATATGTTCAAAATGTCACTTTTTAAAAGTTTTACTTCTAAGTATTTGAATTTTTACAGGGGTTACAAAACAACAGGCAACTTTGCTTCACCTAAGAATCTTAGCACTAGAACTGGTAAGAACATTTAACTCTTTGAGTAATACATCAAATAATGTATATGTTCTGTGAAATTTTATAATTTTTTACGAATGCTTACCAATAATCATCAGAAAGAAATAACAATAAAAAGTACATAAACTTATAAAAATTTTAAATAGGTTAACATAATAATATCCATATACTTTAAACAAATAAAACAGTTATTTGCCTTAATAAATATGACAATATTTTAAAATTAAAGTGACCATCAGATTATAAAATAATATTCTATGAAAATTCTCAGATACTGAAGTTATCAGAGTCTGAGCTAAAGTTACTGTTTCAAATATTTATGAATAATAATTTTAATGCATAAAACCAATTGCAAAGTACATTGCTACAACTGTAGGATGTGTCTATTGTACACTACAATTTACAGAAAAAACTTTGGACAATGATCTAGCAAAACATGCTTTTATATTTCAGGAGGGGATTTATTTATTTATTTTAAAAAGAAAGATAAAGGTAGGGAGAATTACAGAAGCTAGCTCCTTTAAATGAGTCATGTGACAAGGAAGGAGGATGCCTATAATAATTTTTTAAGTCAATGTGAATAATGAGGCATTTGCACTAAAAAGAATTTTCTCCAAATACTGAAGACATGTACTAAAATGTTAAGCAGAATACAAATGTCATTATCCACCTGAGATTTCCTTGATTGCTAACATAAACAGATACTTTCTCCTGTTCTGTTACACTGAGGAATAAAAAGGAATGAAAATATGCCACTTACAAACATAAATCAATCGCATTCCAAACAGACCAATCATACCTACTTTAGCCCCACACAGAAGTGTGCTTTCAGTCAATCATAGTTTCACATGGCGCTCACAGCACTCATACCTACCAATGTTGGATGGTGTGAGAGTTGGCGGAAAGTAATGTGTTCCATAATTTCAAGCAGATTCACTTATTTAAGTTTGTATGCTTTTTATTGGATCTTATTAACCTGTCAAGGAAAACTCACTGAAAACCTGAATGGCAGTAGAGAAATGAAAAAAAAAAATCTCTTTTTTTTTTTCATTTTTTACTTCACATGTTATAAAAAGTCATTATTTGCTTTGTTATTAAATGATGTTAAAGAAAGTTTTCATAGACTTCATCTTCAGAATCAAAAAGTTCTTTTTATTTATAACTGGATGAGCAGCATGTTATGAGTTGCTGTTTAATATTCCAAATATAGATGCTAAGTATATATGTGTTTAAAATATGATGTGTTTTCATATTTATGACATTAATTAAATGATACCAATTGCATTTGAATGTCAATGTTATATTCGTAGCATGTAATCTAAATGTTTATGAATTAGTAAGCAACAAACGCAAACATGCTCACATCTATGTGTGTGTGAGTGAGTTTTATATGTGTGTATGTACACATGTTCTTAAACACAGTTTGCAACTGGTCATGGATACTTACTTTTAATTTATTTTATTTTAGTGAAATTTCAGTTATGATAACTTGACTTAAACAGAATTGAATTGCTCTTGTCTATACACTAAGGATAAAAGGGCTGAAATAGCAATAAGGGAAACATCACCCTTTATAACACTTGCAAATTGCATTAAAGAACTTAGAGTAACTATAACCAAAGATAAACAGATTTATTTGACAAAAGCTTTAAAACACTGAAGAAAGAAATGGAAGAGGATATCAGAAAATGGAAAGATCTTCCATGTTCTTGGATAGGGACAATCAACATAGTAAAAATAGCAATCTTTCCAAAGGCAATCTACAGATTCAATGCACTTCCCATCAAAATCTCAACACAATTTTTCACAGACCTTGAAAGAAAAATACTCAATTTCGTTTGAAATAACAGGAAAGCCAGGATTGCCAAAACAATTTTGCTCAACAAAAGAACCACAGGAGGCATCACTATCCCTGACTTCAAGTTATACTATAGAGCTACAATAATAAAAACAGCTTGGTACTGGCATAAAAACAGACTTGTGGATAAATGGAAACAAACTGAAGATCCCAACATTAATTCAAAAGCCTATGAACACCTGATCTTTGACAAAGAGGCCCAAAATATTCAATGGAAAAAAAGATAGTATCTTTAACAAATGGTGTTTACATAGCTGGATGGTAGTGTGTAGAAAAATGCAAATACATTCAAACCTATCACCCTGCACAAAATTCAAATCCAAGTGCATCAAAGACTTCAACACAAACCCAGCCACACTGAACCTGATAGGAAAAAAAAGTGGGAAATACCCTCCAAAGCATTGGCACAGGTGACAACTTTCTAAATACAATGCCAGTTGCACAGATATTAAGAACAAGAATCAATAAGTGGGACCTCCTAAAACTGAGAAGCTTCTGTAAAGCCAAGGACACAGGCAATAAGACAAAATGACAGCCTACAGAATGGGAAAGGATTTTCACCAACCCTAAAGTGGCAGAGGATGGATCTCTAAAATATATTTTGGAAAGCACATTTATACTAATGGCCTTTCTCTACAAAATGTTTGATAATACTTACAAACACAGATTTCTGAGCATATAGTTTTTTGTCAATGTCTTTCAGATATAAAATTACTGAATGTATAAAAAATTGACACAGGTGACTGCTTTCTAAATATAACACCAGTAGCACAGACTCTAAGAACAAAGATCAATAAGTTGGATGGATCTCCTGAAACTGAAAAGCTTCTATAAGGCCAATGACACAGTCAATAAGACAAAATGACAGCCTACAGGATTGGAAATGATTTTCACCAACTTTACAAGTGACAGAGGACTGATCTCTAAAATATGGAGAACTGGGGAAACTAGAGCCCAAAACCCTTAATAACCGATTAAAAATGGCATTCAGAACTAAAAAGGGAATTCTCAGCAGAAGAATTACAAATAGCTGAAAGGCACATGGAAATTGCTTAACATCTTTAGCCATTAAAGAAATGAAATCAAAACAACTTTGAGATACCTGTCAGAGTGGCTATGATTAAAAACACAGATGACAGCCTATGCTGGAGAGGATGTGGAGCAAGGGGAACACTCCTCCATTGTTGGTGGGAGTATAAACTTGTTCAGCCACTATGAAATGCAGTATGGCAGTATCTCAGAAAACTGGAAATCAATCTCCCCAAGGTTCCAGCAATACCACTTTTAGACATATACCCTAAAGACACACATTTGCACTCCAATGTGTGTTTATGGCAGCGTTATTTGTAACAGCAAGAACATGGAAACATCCTAGATGCCCCTCAACTGAAGAACAGATTAACAAACTGTGGTACATCTACACAATGTTGTATTACTCAGCATTAAGAAAATGATATTCTAAAATTTGCAGACAAATGGATGGATTTGGATAATATCCTCCTTAGTGAGTTATCACAAACCCAGAAAAAGAAGTAGAGGATGTACTCACTCATTAGTGGACTTCAAAAAAAATGAAGTCATTGTATAAAATTGCTCAAGGCTAGAACATAGCTAAATGGCACAGTGCCTAACCTCTGCATTGATGGCCTCTGTCAGGGGTGTGAGTGAGGCAAGACATGTTTTCTTTAAGGGTATTATCACAGGGAGTTTAATTATGCTCCAGTAAGGAAATGAACATCATGAATGGGCATTTTTGTAAATGGGAAGATCATAAGAGTGGTTATGAATCTGAGAGGAGTGATGACTGAGGCTGATTGGGTACATGAAGTAAAATCACCAAACAATATATATAGAAAATGAATTTCAGTTTTGAACTTAAAACATTCACAGGGGATCAAAAGAAACCTTTTTGAAGTGTTGGTCCAAACACTAGGAGGTTTTACCATGTAACCATGGGCCTCTGAATTGGTAACATGGGGCAGTTCAATCCCAAGTCACCTCTCTATAACAACCTGGATGGCTTGTGCTTGTGGGGAGAACAGATCTCCATGTCACCAAATGTGAAGTTGTCAGTCCAGTTGGTATTGATTCTCAGGAAATATAAAGAACACTGCCTCAACTTAAGTCTATCTTGGAACATTAATTTCTGATATTAGTTCACTGGGCTCCAGATGCTTTACTAGAGGTAAAAGACAAGAGAAGCATGACCACTCAATGCTATTTCAAGAGAAAGGATAAATTATGATGTTTCTTTTCTATGTAGGCACCTATCATTCAAGTGCTAGTATATTAGTAGATTTACATAAAATCACTAATAGAATAGCTTCTGTCTCAATAGACAGTGTTTGTGCAATCTGATGTTACTTTTTCCTTCTACACATGGTAGGAAAGTGCCTTGTTTTGTTTTGTTTTCTGGAGCTGAGGACTGCACCCAGGGCCTTGTGCTTGCTAGGAAGAGCTAAATCCCCAACCCCGTGCCTTGTTATTAAACATTTTGGGGTTAAGAAATTTACTAGACCAGGAAATGATTGCTCATCAGTGGGGAAAGGAAGCATCCTCAAGTTATGACTTGTGGCAGTTATAACACCCTTTCTGCTGAACAAATGTGTCACTGTAGACTTTCTCTTGTAAGTTAAAAATAATAAAAATAAAATAGCTTGATGTATCTCAGATAAATCTAAGTGTTTTACAAGAAAAGTGTTGGGCTATCAGATGGGAAATTCAGCTTTTTTTGTATTGGAAACATAGTACTTCCTTTTGGGGATGAAACTGGAGAAGTGGCAGCATGAAAAACAAGTTTGGGATGTTAGGTGCTGAGGCAGTGTCAAGGATTCAGTGTTAAGTTAACAAGACTGATGATATAGTACTTTCATAGTTCTCATACCCCAGCACATAACTCTTAATACAGGAAGGTTAAGAACAGACTTCTAGGGGCTGCCTGAGCTATAATGGGTCTACCCTTCTGTCCTTGCTCCCCTTGCTCCATACAGAACACACAGCTCATTCTTTTTCCCTACATGAAAATGGGATACATTTTTTACTTGAATTATTCCAGGGAAAAAAAAAACTTTGATGCACTCTATTTGCATGACTCTTATAACATGACTGTTGTTCAGGCTTCTCTGGTTTCTGAGAATGCAGAATACAAAGTGTGTTCATAATGAAAAAGACAAATCTGAGCCTAATGCAAGTGTGATCTGCTGGGGCAGAAATAGTATCTGTTTATCTGGTCACCTACTTCTGATTTTCCATTGTTATTTGGGAACACAGAAAAGCTGAAGTTCCAGATCCCCTCAAATTTAGATATACTGATACCTCCTCCCAACTTTTTGGCCTGAAGCGTAAAGTTACATAGAAATGAGACCTCTAAATCTTATGTATCAGAGTGAAAGGCAGACCCTGCTAACTCTAAGACACTTAGTCCACCAACAAACATTTATATTTTGAGTCTCCTAAAATTGTTTAGAGAATTGCATTTAGGGTGCTTCTCTCAAAAACTAGTGGTGCTCATTGCAGGCAGGAGAGCAGGCATTATCACCTTGACCTAAGGGACGTGGACTTCAGGCCTTAAATCTCTGGTAATCAAAGCTTAGCCAGAGCGTAAGTTTAAGAACAGGTGCATGAATGTCCATCCTCTTCTTCCTGCTTCTCTGTTGCTCTGGGATTGAGAACCTGACCCACTGAGCTTCAGCTGCATTGACCAGTCCAGCTTTCCAGGAACAGCACAACTGTGTAATCTCTTATATCACTGAGTGTTTCCCCTATAAGCCTTTTAATATATATTAACCCTTTTAATGAGTTCCCAGTGATTATCAATACCAACAATAGCTTATTTTGACTAACAGCAGAAGAGAAAGTAGTGAGGCCAATACAACAACAAATCACAAAGCTCAAAGCTCTATCAACATTAAATCTGACTCTTGGAACTCACTCCCAAATCAACAGGTTAAAAAAAGGAAACTTTCAATAGGAAGATCACTTAACTAAGATGTATTAGTGGTTCTTAGTCATGGCATTTTTACTACCCTCATGACTTACTCATTGCTGGCCATACCTTTGCTTCTACCTGCCATGTATCTCCAGAAGCTATCTTATCTCATCACACTTGGCAGACTCACATGTCTATATGAAGAGGTAAAAACAAGACCATGTATTCTTCACCTCAGATTTTACATAATCTCTTGCTCTTGCCCAAAATCTGAACACAGGGTTAAAGAAAAAAGGCTTGGAAAAAGAGAGAAAAATGTCCTGGTTTATCAGTCATACAGCCTATTTACATATTTATATATTTGTTCCATGTAAGTAAATAATATACCCCATTTTCTAGTGCCTGAAAATACAAATACTTATTTTAAATAGTTATCAAAATTGTAAATAATTTATAAAGAAATAAATTATGTAGCCCATATTCTCTGCCTACAAAAAGTAACACGGAAAATTAATTTTTTCTGAATCACAAATTACATAGTAATTTAAAAGCATCAAATAACCCCTGGATCACAGCCAATAATGAAGTGATTACAGACTGTTAAAAATCAGTAACAATGAAACCTCTAAGTTTCTATGTTTCAGCCAAAACTGTATCCATTATAATGGAAAATTTCTCCCATCTTGGTGGGCATTCCAAATCCCAGTTGGACATCAATTTATTGCAGGCTTTTAATCACTTGCTTTCTTCTCTGAGAATATTAATCTTCATATACATTTTTAGAAACATAATTCTAAAAGTTACCTTTTGTATTTATGAAAAACTGAATTAGGATATTGCTTGAATTTCTCACATCACTGTCTCTGAGCTGTCTATGAATGTTGCTTGCTCCTAAATTAATTAGATTACATATAAAAGAAAGTCACCAATTTTTTAATTTCCTGGAAGCATCCAACAATAATTTTTCTTTTCTTTTCCTTTGCTTTGCTTTCTTTTCTTCTCTTTTATTTCTTTCTGTTTCTCTTCAGTGAGGTTCTGGCTTGGAACTTTCTCTGTAGTCCAGATTAGATTGCATTTGAACTCAGAGATTCTCATTTTTTAACTCCTCCAGAGTATAGGTATCAATGGCTTGTGCCACTATGCCCAGCCAAAAGTTATACTTTTTGTATGATGAATGAACAGACATTCAAAATTGTCCATTATTCTTAGGCTTTTATGCTACAAAAATTTGCTCTTTCATTTATGGAAATATAACTCATGGAGACTTGGCTGACTAATTTTTCAGAAAGCTCCTGAAATGACTATGAACTGTTGTACAAGATTTCCAACCCTGTACGGGCCAGAAGCCCGACCTGCCAGCAGTGGCTTTTCCCAAAAAATGACTCAGACATTTATATTAATTTTATCCTGTTTGGCCTATGTTTCAAGCACATTACTAGCTAGCTCTTTCATCTTAATTCAACCCATTTTCATTAATCTGTCCTGTCATGTGACCAGTGGCCCCTAGCTCACCTAGTTGAGCTACATGTAGTCCTACATGTTGCTTCTTTGGCAGCTAGATGAAGTCTGTCCTAACTCCACCCACCTCTACCTGTCTCTGATTTCCTGCCTTGCTATGGTGCTTGCCACAGCCAAAACAGTTCCTTTATTTACAGAATAATATTCATAGCATACAGACAAATATTCCCACCACATGAACTAATGTGTGTCTTGCAAAATATTCCTTCTTCAAATCCATTTGACTCATGCAATATTCTTGATCCATCAGAAGTTGAACTACTTTTCAATAATAAAATACAGAGATAGTTGAGGTAATGGCTCACCTTAAATCTTTCTTTCCATGACAGACTGACCTATTTCCAAGGCCACTTATAATTTGAAATCTGTTCTTTCTTCTTAGGAAGAGAATGTCCTCAGTAATTTCAACATAAATTTTAATGGGACTGTTAACAGTTCTGAAAACCAGGCTTTCTTATCCTTTCTTTATTGCCATTGAATACTATACAAGAGACTAGCATGTGTCTAAAAAAAATTAGGAAAATATCTTTGTAGAGCCGGTGTCAACATGGCCATTTCAAAGGAGAAATCCTGTAGTTCCATGTGTCTTTCCACTAAAAATTAATAAATTTTGTATGTAGGACAGAATTATCATCAATGGTACACCTTGCAGATGAATACATAATAAATAATTATGTGTGCAGTATATGCTAATTATATACAATTCAGTATAAGGCACATTTAAAAAACATTAGAAATGTAAGAATTAAACTGTAAGAATAGGGAAGTTTCTTTCATGAGAGTTGAGAGCTATACTTACCTGCAGGTAAAATGACAATTATTTAGAATACAGCTCCAAATAATACTGATTAAGAAATTAGCAGTAGTAGATTCTCCTCTAGGTTCTCAGACTCACTATCCAAGAGAAGTGGACTATGTTTGCAATATCATGCATTGATCAAGTCTTAAATCTAATTAGAGATCTGCTGATTACCCACAGGTTTTAAGTGTCACTATTGCACTTTTTTTTAAAAGAACATCTTGTCAGCCTGATAATCGTTGTGATTCATAAGTATTACAGATGGGTAAGACTATGAATTTCTTCTATCCTCTGGTGAAATTCATAGTAACTTCAGATATAGAGATTGTCCTCAAGGAGAAGTCTCCATTGTAAGTTCTAAATTAATTCTTCAAGTCCTGTGCCCAAAGTATGTGATACTTTCACCAATACAGTCTTATCTTCACTTTCTGGGATATTATCAAATGCAGTTACAAAAGCCTGTATTGTTTTGGAGTGTTGCTAGAAATTCCCAATCAGCAACTCCAAAGAATGTTTCACATGCTCACTACATATAGACAGTCTATGGCTTTAAGGGAAATGACTATTCCCCCAAGTAGTGTGGCTTATATGTGTGTGCATGCACACATATGTATTCAGATACATGCAATGGTAAAAAAAATTATATAAAATAATGTTTTCCTATGGCTTTTTCAAATACCTCTAGTTTAGTTTTGTTTATACCTCACCAGAGAGATTAATTATGTCTCAGGAACCATTCATTACAAAAAACTACAATTGGTAAAAATATGTAGAGAACAACTGAGTATGGAATACTCAGCATCAATTAAAAACCTATGATACAGCCATTCCTCCTAAGGCTTGGGAAACAAACATCACATAGAATGGAACAACAAGATTGTAAGAACCATAGGAGCAATGTGTCTGTTTTGTGGTTATATCTTCTATATATTATTTGGAGGACTCATCTATTAAATCTCAATAATATTCTTATCTAAACAAAACATGAAAAATGGTACTGTTTGTTGGCATGTCAGTGTTGATAGGGAAAGTCTTAGGAGTGCCCAGCTCTAGATGAGAAACTATAGAGATTAAGCCTGCTGAGAAAAGAAGAATCTGTTTTCTCCAGGGATGAGACCCCTGACAGATTCTCCAACCCAAAGTAATCAGCCATCAATGCATGTGTGTGTGTGTGTGTGTGTGTATGTGTGTGTATCTGAGCAACACTTACCAAACTAATCAGGTTGCATTTATAAAATACATATGTATATGTGCATATGTAACAATAAAAATTATAATTTGCTATGAATTTGAGGAATGGAAGTGTGCTAGAGAATTTACAGAAAGGAGATAGAGAAGGAAAATAAATATGATATTAATACATGAATTTCTTGATGAATGAATAAATAATATTTTGTATGTGTTAACTCCTGAGTTTCAGCTCTTTATGTTATATAGATATAGTTTTCTGGTTCTATTAAACCATATAGCTAGAATTAGGTTGAGCTGATCTAACCTATCTATAATTTCAACCTATGAAGCCTGGGTAAACCTTATGTGATGCCATTTCTGTTTGTTTTTACATTCCTGCCTTTTTGTAATTAATAAAATAAGATCAATTTACAACTAACTTAAGATCAGAAAACAAAAAAAAAAATTAATGGCTTCTCTTTGAAGTCTGTTTTCAGCATCTTATGATAAAACATGCTGCTTTGTAAATGAGTGCCCGTTCTAGTCTAATTGGATGTTACAGACATTTTGGACACAGTAAATCTTCATTTCTCCTAGCATCTAATGTCATCAAGAATCTGTGAATAAAAACATTGTTTTGTAAATCTTGGCGCAAGGAAGAGAAAAGCCATTAACATTGCTCTGTTAGTTGAAAAGTGTTTACACAAAAGTAAATGCTAGTAATCATCTCAATGCCTGATCTGAAGATAAATAATTAGGAAAGAAGAGAGCATAAATAGAAGAGAGTGGTGAATGTGTGAATCTAAATAATGGTATTTATAGTAATGCAACCTTAATAATATCATGACATTACTTACTATGATATTAATAAATAAAAAGTAAAGCCTATTCACATAGACTCCAAGGGCACCATGTATTTAGAAATACATAAGATATGTGTAATTATATGGAAGTCCTTGCTAGTAATAACAGTTACTTCCTGGAGTCTGTTTTGTTGATACTGTCATCAGTACTTTCCCAGTTTGTATAAAAATGGTAGCTGGGTTTTAACTTATTTAAAATCATTTTGTTTATATTTACTTTATGTGAGAGTGTTTCCTTGAATGTATGTTTCTACAACATGTGGGTTTCTGGTGTCCACAGAGGTGAGAAGATGGCTTCAGATGTTTTTTAACTAGACATACAGATAGTTGTGAGCTGCCATGTGAGTGCTAAGTATTGAATGCTGATCTTTCAACTGCTGTGAATTCCTCAGGTACCTCTCCAGTCCTCGGAGTTGGATTTTGAATAGATGGGTTAACCAGTATAATAAAAACAGAAGATGCAGGAGTGTAGGAGATGGTTCGGTGGCTAGGTTTAATTTCTGTGAAAGTAAAAAGATCTGAGTTTAAATCTCTATCATCCATGTAAAAGTCAACAGTAGCCAAGTCACTTGTAACCTCAGTGTGCCTGTGTACAGGGAGGTACATTAGCAATTCCTGGCCAGCAAACCTAGGCAAAATGATAAAATTCAGGTTCATTAAAAGATATTGGTAATAATAATAATGTTCAATAAACAAGACTCAGAGCAACAGGGTAAAATACTTGAGATCTTCTTGCTTCCACATTCACTCAACCTACTATATTACTTTCACTTATATTGATGTGATAAAATACTGCAACCAAAAAAACTTTGAGAACAAAGAGTGTAGTGCACTGTGTAGTTTATTGATCCTGACGTCTGGTCTAAGTGAACTGGCACCTTGGAACCCATTCCCTGCAGAAGAACATCTAACACAGCCTTGATACTGGGATGAGGGAATCGAACCTACCTCAAATAAATACTCCAGACTGAAATGACCCACCTTGGGACTCTGCCCTCCTTGGGGAATGGAGGGGGGCAGATGGGGTAGGGGAGGCTGAGAGAGGACAGGAAGAGATTGAAAGGAGGGAAAGGTGGGTGAGCAAGGGTATTACGGTAATTAAACCGCCGTGAGATATATATTAAGTAATATTTATTATCCAAATATCACTTACAGAGAAGGGTTTTGTTCAAAGGGAGAAAATAGAGGGGGAAGCAGTGTGCTGGAGAGTTTTCCAACTACCCGATCCGCCACCAATCCAGGAACTGCACCAGAGCCTGGCTTCCTCTTCCACCTCTTTCATCCAGGGGCTTTACTTCCTATGTTCTTTCCAGTTGACCACGCCCCGCTCGGCTCCAAAACTTTGATGCAATCAGTTCACATGTGTAGCTTCTGATTTCCCACTACACAAGGGTATATATGGGACAAAAACCTTTTAAAATAAAAAATATATATTTAATAAAAAAGAATTAGAAAATTGCTATTTGAATTTTGATTAAAATATCTTTGACTTTGTAGATTAACTTGAAAGCATTGGACTTCTTAAAACAAGATCTTTCAACCTATAAATTAGGTAGAATTTTTTTTTCCTTAGTTCTGTTCTGTTTTGATCTTAGTTACAATGAATGTACATTTTTAAAATATAGAAGTCTTGAGTAGCCTATGTCATATTGTATTTATACTTAATTATTTGGCCTCCATACCACATAATACTTATTTCATTGTCAGTGTGTTCATTTACCCTGTGCACAAATAAGGTTGTTGCCTGCTAGCCGTTAACTAGGTATCCATTAAAATTAGTTAATGTGCTTACCAAATCTTATATTTGTTTTGAATTTTGTTTTTAGTATTCATGTCATTAGTGTCACATGATGACCTATGCTACTTTCTGTTTCTTCTTTGGTTTGATTCCTTTCTTGCCTTCTTATATTGGTTGGCATTTGTAGCATTACACTAAGTCAAAGTAGATACAGTGACCTTCACACTTTTCTCATGGGAGGTTTCCTGATTTTTAACTGCAGTCTATAGTTGCTGTAGACATTCTGTAGAATATCTATCCAGTTAAAAATACTTAATCCTATTACTACAAAATGCATTAAAATTTTTTGCAGTCTAATAAGTAATCTGTTGTATATTTTTCTTTCCATTGCAATGTAGTGAATTAATTAAGTAAGTATAGATATTAAAACCTTTTCCATGATGTATTGACGAAGCCAGCTTTGTGACATTTTCATCAGATGCTTTGGGTCCTTATGTTGTTTTGTTATATATTTTCAACCTTTATTAATTCTTTGATTTGTTCTTATAATTTTATTCTATATTTTAAGTTTATCACTTAGACAATTGGTTTTTTTGCTTTATCTGCATGTTGCAGATGTCTATAGGTTTCATATTTATTTCAAAGTATATTTTAATTTAAGTTTTCTTAAATTTCAAGCATATATTTATAAAAGACTATGCTTAATTTCTAGTACTGATAGTCAGGTATTGCTATTAAATCATTGCTTAGTTGCATAAGATAAGAAAACAGACTGAATTAAATTTACCACATAAAATTTATTTAGGTTTCTTTTTTGCTATCTTATGGGTAGCCATGACAAAATCTCCTGCACTGTTGAAAATTTTGCGAAAGTTCATGACTGGCTTTAGTGCGCTATGTGTAATGTTGTGTCAACATTATTGAAATGAAATGCTTATTTGTCTACATTAAAAAAATGGATTCTGAGAAATTACATATTGAACCACAACCAGAAAGACTAGATTCAAAAGCTAATGTGAATCTTTTGTGTAGTTTAATATAAGATTAGATAATGGAGAAATGTTAAAAGAAAACAAAATAAGAACACAAACACAAACACATAAACCCTACCAAAGACCTATAGAAGTATCCCTCAGTAAATAATGTTAAAGCTTGGCCTTCTCAAGAGTATAAATTGCTTGGAATTATACAAGCAATTATCGGAGCTAGTAAAACAAATTTAAGTTACTTGATAGCTTTTTGGTTTTTGACAACATTTTTTACTGCTAAGTAAATTTCATTGTATCAAAACCAAAACTACTATAAATATTCATATGTGCAGATTTCCACAGATAAATGATTATATTTAATTTATATGACTAAATTCCCAGGAGCACAAGTGCTGAGCCATACAGTATAGTGTATTAAACAAGTTTCAAATTATCCTTCAGATAACTTTCCGCTTCTTCACCAAACCATCTGGCTTCACATTATTCTTCTATGGACTTACTTACTATTCATTATATTATAGTAAAACTTGGAGCTGGATAATGCAATTCTCTCACAGATATTCTTTTTTATTGTCTGTTTTGTTTTTCTTAATTATGAATAAAGTCACATTTTCTATCCATGTATATCATTATTCAAGATCCCTTCCCCCTCCCACCCCCTCAGATCACTCTCTCTTATCCACATCTCCCCATCTCCTCCCCAGCATGGGCAGGAGTTCCCAGGGTCCCAAGGTCCCGCTGTCCTAATATTGCTCAATTCAGCCTCCACTCCTGGCAGGTCCAGTTTTCTCCCTGCAATGTTGAGACTGAGTCAGGTGTTCCTCTGGAGGGAATGGGATGCATGATGTCAGTCCAAGGTGTTTCAGATCCCAAGCTGTTTAGTGGTTGTGGTTTGCAGCTTGGACATGCTTTGTTGTTTTGCTTTTTTGTTTGTTTGTTTGTTTAGAGTCCACTAATGATTGAGTACATCCCCTGCTTATCTTTCTGGGTTTGTGATAACTCGCTCAGGAGGATATTCTCCAAATCCATCCATTTGCCTGCAATTTTGAGTTATCATTTTTTCTTACTGCTGAGTAGTACTCCATGTGGAGATGTACCATAGTTGGTTAACCCATTCTTCAGTTGAGGGGAATCTAGGTTGTTTCCAGGTTCTTGCTATTATGAATAATGCTGCTATGAATATAGTTGAGATAATGCCTTTAGAGTGTGACTGTGCATCTTTAGGGTATATACCCAGAAGTGGTATTGCTGGATTCTTGGAGAGCTTGATTGCCAGTTTTCTGAGAAATTGCCATACTGCATTCCAGAGTGGCTGAACAAGCTTACACTCCCACCAACAATGGAGAAGTGTTCTTGCTTCACAACCTCTCCAGCACAGGCTGTCATCTGTGCCTTTTATCTTAGCCAATCTGACAGGTGTCAGGTGTTATCCCGAAGTTGTTTTGATTTACTTTTTTCTGATGGCTAAAGAAGTTGAGCACTTTTTCAAGTGCCTTTCAGCCATTCATAATTCTTCTGTTGAGAATTCCCTTTTTAGTTCTGAACCCCATTTTTTGATTGGGATATTCAAGGTTTTGGGTTCTAGATTCTTGAATTCTGTATATATTTTAGATATCTTTCCTCTATCACTTCTAAGGTTGGTGAAAATCTTTTATAATTTCAATATGTCATCAGTATTCTGTGCTTTTTCCTTTACTAATAAAATATTGAACTTCATAGCTACAATAAGTAATTGCTGAAATTCCCTAAATTATTTTTGTTGAAGCAAACAATTCTTCAGAGTTTAAAATTTAAGAACATGTACAATCCCTTTTGAATTATATTTTTATTTATATTTTAGATTTAAATTAGTAGGCTTGGAGGATACTTTGTTGTTGCTTTTTTAATATCATGGCATCTTTTTATTTCATGGTATGGAAAATACATGTGAAGTATTGAAGTCTGTTCTGGTCTTCCTGTGTCTATTCCATGATTCTAGTTCAATTACCCAGAATATACATGAGGTTAGTATTTTGGAACAGTCAATGACATCACAGGTACAGAACGGATTCTCCAGCTTAAGACAATTGGAATTGCTTTTCTTTCTACACACAGAAAAATAAAAGTTATGATTTTTGGTGGGAGATAAGAATTTATATAAAGTTAAGTGGATCTTCTATATTTTTTCTATACATTTTACAAAAATTAGATGCTTTGACTAACTCTATAAGGACAAATCATCAGATACTTCATGCCTGAAGCATAAGCAGACTTACTCACAAATTGACTTCTTTGCCTCGTCAAACTGTATTTTGTTGTTGTTATTATTATTGTCATTTGTGTGTATTTTATTTATGTATTTTGGGTAATAATCCTCTGTCAGATGTATAGCAGATTGTCTCTCATTCTGTGGGCTTCCACTTCACTCTGTAAATGTTTTTTAGCTGTGCAAAAGCATAGTGTTTTTTGTTGTTGTTAGTTTGTTATTTTTTTAATCAATTCTCATTTGCCAATTGGTATTAATTATTAGACAAATGGAGTCCTATTCAGAATGTCATTTCCTCAGCATACATCTTGTATGAGACTTTTTTTGGTTCATTTTACCTCTTTCCTGGGATTTTTCTTTATTTGTCTTTTTCTAAAAAAAAATTACATGAAGCTGAAAGGCTTTCTCATGCTGTTGTAGTTTTTTCCATTTTCTTCTTCATTTTTTATTATTATGAATAAAAAAGTCACATTTTCTATCCTTGTGTATCTTTATTCAAGGTCCCTTCCCACACCCACCACATCAGGTCATTCTATCTATTTCACATCTCCTCATCCCCCCCATGGGCAGGCGGTCCCAAGGTCACAGGTCCCAATATTGCTTAGTTCAGCCTCCACTCCTGGCAAATCCTGTTTTCTCCCCCCAACATCAAGATTGAGTCAGGTGTTCCTCTAGATGGACTGGGAACCAAAGAGCCACTACAAGGTATTTCTGATCCCAAGCTCTTCAGTGGTTGTGGTTTGCAGCTTGGGCATGCTTTGATTTATTATTTTGTTTGTTTGTTTGTTTAGAGTCCACTAATGAATGAGTATATACCCTGCTTATCTTTGTGGGTTTGTGATAACTCGCTCAGGAGGATATTCTCCAAATCCTTACATTTGCCAGGCAAATTTTAAGATATCCTTTTTTCTTAGTGCTGAGTAGTACTCCATTGTGTAGATGTACCACAGTTGTGAATCCATTCCTCAATGAGGGACATCTAGGTTAGTTACAGGTTCTTGATATTACAAATAATGCTGCTATGAACATAGTTGAGCTAATGCCATTGGAATGCGACTGTACATCTTTAAATATACACCCAGAAGTAGTTTTGCTGGGGCCTTGGGGAGCTTGATTCTCAATTTTTGGAGAAACCACTATACTATATTCCAAAGTAGCTAAACAAGCTTACACTCCCCACCTACAATGGAGGAGTGTTCCCGTTGCTCTGCACCCTCTCTAGCTTAGGCTGGCATCTATTTCTTTTTATTTTAGCCAATCTGACAGGTGTCAGGTGGTATCTCAAAGTTGTTTTGATTTGCGTTTCTCTGATGGCTAAAGATGATAAACACTTTTTCAGGTACCTTTTAGCCATTTGTAATTCTTCTGCTGAGACTTTCCTTTTCAGATATTTAGGACTTAGTCGCCTGTGCCAATTCATAGAAGTGTATTTCCCACTCTCTTTTCTATCAAGTTCAAAGTGGCTGGGTTTATGATGAGGTCTTTGATCCACTTGCATTTGAGTTTTGTGCAGGGTGACAGACTTGAATCTATTTGCATTTTTCTACACACTAGAATCCAGCTATGTAAACACCATTTGTTAAATACACTGTCTTTTTTCCATTGAATATTTTGGGCCTCTTTGTCAAAGATCAGGTGTTCATAGGTTTTTGGGTTAATGTCTGGATCCTCAATTCTATTCCATTGATCCACAAATCTGTTTTTATGCCAGTCCAGGCTCTTTTTATTACTGTAGTTCTATAGTATAACTTGAAGTCAGGGATGGTGATGCCTCCTGAGGATATTTTGTTGAGCAAAATTGTTTTGACAATCCTGGCGTTCCTGTTACTCCAGATGAAATTGAATATTGTTCTTTCAAGGTCCAAAAAATATTGTGTTGGTTTTTGCTGGGCAGTGCATTGAATCTTTAGATTGCATTTGGTAGAATTGCCATTTTTAATATATTGATCCTACCTATCCAGGAACATGGGAGAGCTTTCCATTTTCTGATATCCTGTTCAATTTCTTTCTTCAGGGATTTAAAATATTTGTCAAATAGATCTATTACTTCTTTGGTTATAGTTACTCCAAGGTATTTAGTACTATTTGCAATACTATTTCATCCCTTTTATCTTTAGTGTAAAGAAGGGCTACTGGTTTCTTTGAGTTTATCTTCTATCCTGCTACATTGCTGAAGGTGTTTATCAGCCGTCAAAGTTCCTTGGAAGAATGTTGTGGGTCACTTATGCATACAATCATATCATCTGCAAATAGATATAGTTTCATTTCTTCTTTTCCAATTTTTATCCCCTTAATCTCCTTTAATTCTCTCATTGCTTTAGGTAAAACTGTGAGAACTATATTGAATAGATAATGGGAGAGAGGACATCCTTGTCTAGTTCCTGATTTTAGTGGGATTGCTTTGAATTTTTCTCCATTAAGTTTGATGCTGGCTCTTGTCTTCTTGTAAATCGCCTGTATTATATTTAGGTATTCTCCCTGTATTCCTGCTCCCTCTAGAGCTTTAATCAAATAGAGTGTTGGATTTTGTCAAAGCCTTTTCAGCATCTAAGGATATGACCATGTGGTGTTGTTTCTTTAGTTTGTTCATATGATGGATAACGTTTACAGTTTTTCATATGTTAAACCATCCTTGGGTTTCTTGGATGAAGCCTACTTGGTCATGGTGGATTATATTTTTTATACATTGTTGTATACAGTTTGCTAAAATATTGTTGAGAATTTTAGCATCAATATTGATGAGGGACATTGGTCTGTAATTCTCCTTCTCTGTTGTGTCTTTGAGTGGCTTGGGTATTAGGGTAATTGTGGCCTCATAAAAGGAATTTGGCAATATTCCTTTAGTTTCTACTGTGTGAAATAGTTTGAGGAGTAATGGTAGTAATTCTTTGAATGTCTGGTAGAATTCTGCACTCAAACCATCTGTACCAGGGCTTTCATTTTTGGGTAGGCTTTTAATGACTGCTTCAATTTCCTTAAGGGTTATAGGCCTGTTTAGGTAATTAATCTGTTCTTCATTTAATTTTGGAAAATGGTACCTGTCCAGAAAGCTGTCCATTTCTTCTGGATTTTCCATTTTTGTGGAATACAGATTTTCAAAGTATGATCTGATAATTCTCTGGATTTCCTGGTGGTCATTTTTTTAGTTCCGCTTTTCATTTCTGATTTTGTTGATTTGGATACTCTCTCTCTGTGCTTCTGATTTGCTTGGATAAGGGCTTATCTATCTTGTTGACTTTCTCAAAGAATCAACTCTTAGATTCACTGAGTCTTTGTATTGTTCTTTTTGTTTTAATAGTATTGATTTCAGCTCTAAGTTTGATTATTTCCTGCCATCTACTCTTTCTAGGTGTATTTACTTCTAATTGTTCTAAGTCTTTCAGCTGAGCTGTTAGTTCTCTAGTGTGGGATTTCTATAATTTTTTCATATAGGCATCTAGTGCTATGAATTTTCTTCTTAGGGCTGCTTTCATTGTGTCCCACAAGTTTGGGTATATTGTGGATTAATTTTCATTAAATTCTAGGAAGGCTTTAATTTCTTTCTTAATTTTTCCTTGACTCAGAAGTGGTTCAGCTGAGTGCTGTTTAGTTTCTATGAGTTGTTAGGCTTTCTTTGATTTTTGATGTTGTTGAACTGTAACTTAAGCCCTGGTGGTCTGATATGTTACAAGGGATTATTTTCACGTTTTTATATCTGTTGATATTGGCTTTATGACCAATTATGTGGTCTATTTTGGAGAAAGTTCCATGAGGACCTGAGAAATATGCATATTCCTTTGCATTTGGGTGGAAGCTTCTGTAGATATCTATTAAATCATTTGCATCATAACCTCTGTTAGACTCCTTATTTCTCTGTTGAGTCTCAGTCTGGTTGACCTATCCAGGGGTGAAAGTGGGATATTGAAGTGTCCCACTCTTAGGATGTGAGAATTAATGTGTGATTTGAGCTTTAGCAGTGTTTCTTTTACATAAGTATGTGTCCTTATATTAGGGGCATAAATATTTAGGATTGAAATCTCTTCTAGACCAATTTTTTCTGTGATAAGTAATGACCATTTTGGTCCCTTTTAATTGCTTTTAGCTCAAAATCTCCTTTTCTGTGGTTTTGTTGTGGTACTTCTTTCCATCCTTCAGACCACAGCTCAGATGCCTCACTTCCTTCAGTGTGATCTGGGCAGAGTCACCTCAGAAAAGCTGTCAGAGCATTGCAGTTTATTGCTCTTGTCCACCTCTGATTGCGTTGGCAATGTTTATGCTCAAATTTTCTTATGTGTATTCCTCACATGAAACTGCTACAGGAGATTTTGTCTTGGGCTCACCGTAATAAACAACTGATACACACAAAAAAAATTAATTTCTTCCATTTGTAGTTTTTGAATAGTATAATTGATACTGATAAGATTTGAAGACCTATATGGGCATACTTTAAATATTTATTTTCTACAAAACTAAAAAATCTAAACTAAATGGACGAATTTCTATGTATATATGCCTGAAAAATGCAAACTGAATTTAAATTAACAATTTAAATAGACACACAAGAAGCAATGAAATAGAAGCAGTAATAAAATTTCTCAGCAAAGAGGGGAATATGGAAAGGAGGGCAATATGATGGTATGGACTTTTCTGAGTCAGCAAATGCTATTGAATATAAGTACAAGATATGGGTTTCTCTTCCATTTTAAAATATGCTAGACAACTGACCCACTGCACTGATGCTATCCAGTTCTTGGCTTTTACTAAAGTTAAATAGGGTCTTCACAAGTAGTTCACGGGTTAAGAGTGTTTGGTGCTCTTCCAAGGAACTTGAGTTCAATTCTTAGCAACTACATTAGGCAACTGACAGCCCCTTATAGTTCATGCTCCCTCCAAGCAATCCCAAGCTCTTTTCTGACATCTACAAGTACATGCAAATCTCTCGCCCCCTCTCTCTCCTTGACACATACACACACACCAAATATACACAGTCCAAGCCTAACTATATTCAGCACAAAATTCTACCATAATTTCAATGATTCTATATATTTTTATATTTGAGAGAGTGAAGGTGAAGTTGATATGGTTACATTACATTGTATACATCTATGAAAATTTGCAATGCAATCTCTTTCATTCATACAAATAGAACTCACTAAAAAGAAGTCTCTATGTACAGCATATCTGTATGACCAGTAATAACTATGTTGATGATATCAAGGTCATGAATCTAAGTGAGAGATTCTTGACAGAAACACATTAGCAAACATATTGGTTTGTATTTTTCTCTATGGAGATCTTGAGTATTTTCTGATAGCTAGGTGCCCTTTAAATTTCCTAGATGTGGAGAAACCCGATTTCACCTGTTCTGAATATTAAAATTTCTCCTGGTAAATACTATAGCCCTTTCCTTGGTTAGAAACACCCCACTAACTGTTGATGATTTTTAGGTAATTTCTCTATAAATCAAAACAGCTGGATGAAGGCATGTTAGACAATGCACATGTGTAAATTTTATATGCTCACAGTTTTGATAGAATAAATTAATCTAAACTCTGTTTCTTTTACTCTTGTGATGGAGACTTGCTTTCATATTAACCATTTGTTTTTGGTGTTTGAAGTGAATAACTATGCATAAATTTGTTCCCATTTGCATAATGTGTCCTACAATAAAATCAAATTTATGAATTATTATTGGAGTTGTCTAGCCAACAAGCTTTTCACCACATTAGTTTTAGACCATCAAGAATTATCAGACTATTCCAAGAGTACATGGCTACTTATCAGTTATATTTCAATCTCTGTATCATTTAATGTCCATATAACTCCCTCAGCCCATATAAAGTAATTGGATATATTTATTCTTTTTTGTTCTTTTTTATATGTTGTTTGAAAAAAAATGAAAAGGAAAATGCTTAAAAATCCATTTAAATTTTAAGTCACTATAACTTCTGATTGTTTTGTAAGATTTTTTTCAATAGGTCATACACTTAAATGCCTATAATTAAATTAACGAGCATATTACAAGCATTCAATTGAATTTTTGTATAATTTCTAACGTTCTTTTTCCAAAAATTTAGTAATCCTTGAGAATGATTTAAAATGTAAATGTATTCATAATACTAATAACAGCACAACACATACAGTTTAATTACCATATTTCTGGGTATTTATTGAATTTATTAAGTTTATTGTATCTAAAATATTAATACAAAAATAACTACTTTCTTAACACATGTTTTTATTTAAAAGTTTTTTTTTTAAACATACCCACCACTATCTCCAAGTCCTTTGTCTATTCCCAATTATCCCCCAGCTAACCCACTATGGGAGGGGAAACAAGAAAGATCTCCTGAGTAAATTTGCTCATGAGGGAATGAGATGGTTGTTTTAAATAAGTGACAGAGAGGGAGAACGATGAAATATGTACCTTGATATAGGGAGCTTCTGAGGGTTTAGAGAGTAACTTGGTGCTAGAATAATGCCCAAGAACCCACAAAGATGACCCCAGTTAAGACTCCAAACAAAAGTGGAGAGGGTGCCTGAACTGAGCTTCTCCTATAATAAAATTGATGACCACATTATTATCATTATTTTTTTAGTCTACTTAGTTGTCCTCAAGTTGATCATATGTATACAATAACTGTATGATTGAAGTTTATATTTCATTTATGAATTCTATGAAAATTGTCAAGATGTCTTAAAAAAGAAATGCTATTTTCTACCTTGGACAGAGAAATGTTCCTTTTTTGTCTTTAGTAGAAGTGTAAGTGTTGAAAAGAGACTTTCTTGATGTTTACAAATGTACTTACTCTCCTTTTAACAGATTTTTATTTCTATAGTTATAGTAAGATTTTGTTTCTGTCTCATATATTCAATAGTGCTAATATGAAGAGGCCGATACCATATTGACTCATTAAGATTAAAATTGATATATCAGAGCTCCTTAAGGAGCATGCTATAGACATCTCAGATCATATGAGAACAGATGAGAGGAACATGTATTTTATAAACTTAACAAAACATAGATTTAAGAAGAAATGACTTTTTGAACTTTATTTTGGGGAAACTACATTAAGAAATAGTAGGTGTTTGTTATAATACACAAAAGTATGGATACTCATATTTTTATTCAAATTAGAAAAAACTATCTACAAATAATGATTTAATATATATAATTGTTATTTTTGCCTATAAATGTCACATTTTCTGTTTCTGTGTATTAAACTCTAATCTAGTACTCTGTTGGCTACTATATCAAACATACTGTTGCTAACAGAAATGTGTTAATCTAAATTATAATATAGTTTCTAATCATGATTATAATATCAGTGCTGCAATATCTAAAAAGCACCATATATAGAAAGGAACCTACTGTGTTTATCTACTGGATTTTTCCCTTAAATTCTAATATTAAATTCTTCACTTAAATGAGCAGCTGCTTTTATGAATTTCTAATATCTACCAAACAAATTAACACTGTAAAGAATACACAGTTTTAAATATAAATGTTACTTAGACATAGATGCATATTGAATGCATACTGCTTTCAATCAAAGGGAAAATTATTGTTAACAAATTAGTAACACATTTGCTAATGCTGACTAAGTACACACATACACATGGCAGAATTAGTAAGATATATATTTTCCTGTTTATAATACAAATTTAAATAATTAAGCAACAGCTCACAAAATAGTTCAATTGTATCCAATAAATATTTTGAAAATATACTTTGACATACTAAAGTACATAAACCACGTTGCTGCTCAGGAATATTTAGAATGTTTCAGATACTACAAATGACATAGTCTTTGTATATGGTATGTCTTTAGTACAATTTAGACCACCATTGGTCCTCAAGTAGGTCTATTTAAAGTATAATTGACTGCCCTAGCAATTATTGTGAATAGCAGCTGTCTGCTGGTAAAAAGGCATATATATAATGAGAGAGAAAGGCTCCAATACATGCAATAGAAGAGCAAGGAATAAAGAAAATATCTATATGAGGTTTCTCAGTCCACATTTTATATTTGAAAGGGACAAGACCTAATGGCCATTTAAAATTAAGAAATAATAATAATTTTAATAATAATAATAAAGGAAGAAAGAAAAGTAGATATTGGCTGATGAAAAGCAGCTGGGATTTCCTAAATCCAAAACTGGCAAAAGTTTATTTGTTCTAAAATTGTAACAGCTTACAACATTTCAGTTATTTTCATTAGCAACATTAGGTTTTGTGAAAAACCTTTCTTGTATCATGCACCTTCTGCAACACACAAAAACACCTTGCTTTGTTTTTCCCCTAAATAGCTCCATAATTAGATGGATTATTTCATGTGTCTGTGCCTCTGTTTGCTGAAGAGAACAAGCCAGATAAATTAGCACTTAGCCGAATTCACAATAGCACATAATATGCCCTTGTGTTTCATATAAAGCTTTATTTGTCATTCACGGCTGGTTGGCAAAACTGACTTTGCTTTTGAAAATGACAGGTGGTACTCTGCTGAGCTCTCTGTAGAAAAAGAAACAACCTTCTCCAAGACAGTTTCTATCAATAGCTTCCATGATCTCGTATTCAATTCGGCCTGGTGCTTCTTCAAATATCTGCTGATTCATTTGCATCTCTTAGGTCTGGGCATCACCAAAGATGGTTAATAATTGGGATTCTATACAAATAGAAAGGCAGGCCTTCCTTCTCCACAGGCCTGATTAAAAGACAGGTGAAGTTCAGAGTATTTCAATAAACCTCAACATTCCCGTCAGGAATCAATAGTCCTCCTCCTTTTTTTTTTAGGGGTTATTAAATTGCAGCTGTAACATTAGCCTTCTTTACCTAATTGATTGTCTTTTCACAGGGCTAAGAAAATCAATAACAGTCAATGGGACTGCCCTGTTTTTACCTAATAGATGTTTTCTCCTAATTGGCTGCCTGGGTGGCTTCACCGAGCTCAGTATGTTTTCAGCAGTCCACAGTATGTTGCGACCCTTGTAAACTATTTTACCCTAGTGCAACAATTATTGATTTCATAATGAAATCTAGAAAAATCAATAACAATCAAGAATATAGATCAGAATTCCTAGGTACGTTACCACAAAGGGCAAACTCACTTTGCTACCACTTCAAACTGTGATTCAATTAAATGTATCCTTAAAGCATGTCGTTCTCAAAGACTTTGATCAAAGTTACTTAATTTGTTGCCCGGGAATTTGTTCCAAATCTAAGAAACAAAAGATACTAATTAAAAAACAACATAGCAATCTTCAGTTGGCTATGCTCTTCAAAATGAGAAAAAAAAAATAAGTCAGAGGTAAATAATGGATTTGCTAGAGGAACAAAAAATACAAATCAAAAGTGCTTACTCCTAGTATATAGTGGGCTAGAATAATTTTCTGGATATCTTTCTTCAAGTTAAAATATGTATTTTCTTGACTTGATGCTGTTCTGTAAGCAACATAAGCATTTTCCAGCTCACCTGGCATGAAGAAAACATATTCAAGTGGGTAGAGAAAGAATGCTTTTCTGGAAGTTGTGTTCTAAAGGGTTCGAGATTGTGCTAAGCAGATAAGAGCATGTGCTGATCTTGCTAAGGACCATGGTTCAGTTGTCAGCACTAACACCTATATAGTGGCTTACAACTAACAACGGCTTCAGATAGAGAGGATCTGAAGCCCTCTTCTGAGCTTTGCAGGCCCCAGATCTGCATGTAGTGCACTTATATGCATGGGAGCTAACCACACATACAAAAATATAAATAAATCTTAAATTTTTTTTTACAGAGAAACTTTATTCAACTTCCATTTCAGAATGTGTTGTGTTAAGTGTTTGAATCTGCTTTCAATACCTCCCTATATAAATTGTATTGTTAAATGTCAATTCCTCTTTTGGTCAGGTTATCAAATCTCCTCTCAAGGAAAAATAATCTTCAGATATAAAAATATATGAATACTACTTGTCTTTTAAAATGTGTAATTTCTTTCCTGAAAGAAATGGCCATTATTTATAGAAAAGTGACATTATTTTCATGTTTAATGTCTTAATTGATAGAATGTCACTGAGTTCTGTTTCTTGTCCATCTTTATGCAAACCTAACTTCAAAGTCTTATTTTTACAGGTACCAGTGATCTCAACTGGATGCATCTCCCTCTCAAACATGCATATATAGACCATTTTAACTACAAATATGAATGAAATTTGCCTGTCTGTATTCTGAAATCCTATTTCCATCCACACTCATTAAGACAGCAAGTAAAACATGAGTAAAAGCCAAGTTGAAGCTGCAATTTGGGGAACAATTCTTTTTTCCCCTGTTCTGATGACAAACCGTAAATTGTCATTCTCCAAGGAGAATGAGAGGCTGCAAGGGAGTTGCTCACACTTTGCAGATTAGCATGCATGTAGCCTAGTCCTTTTCAGTCATCACTGAATTGACATGCCCTGCTAAAGTGTCATGCCATTTAATATGCCTAGCCATGATGGGATGACAGTTGCACAGCCAGTGACAATCAGCCCATGTCTGTGGAGCTGTCTCTAGCTCTCAAATCACACTTCATATGGTATATTTCAATTTGACCTCAGCCCCACTGGTTTTTCACATTATCTGGCAAATGAATAATTAAATAAATAACACTAGAAATCAAGCATCATCTCACGAGTCAGGCTTCCATTTATACATAGTATTTTTAAATAATCCAGAATGAAGAAAAGATCAAGTCAAGGTCTTCTATTTTCCCCTGCTACATAAGATGGGGATGGGTGATAGAATTTGATGGAGGGGAGAACACTGAAGAAAATGATACCTTTCTTAGACTGAGAGACAAGAGCCACAGAAAGGAGCCAAAATGTCAGCCATATATTGTCAATAACATGTGCATGTCTCAGAACATAATGCTGGTTTGTCTAGCTTAAATAGTAAATCAGTATACTTCCCTGCTGTAGCCCAGATGAAATAATAGTGACAAATTTAGAAAGTTACTTTCCAATTTCCTCCCTTGACTCTGTGGTGGCCTCAAGTTCTGAAAGAATCTACAACGTGGTTTGCTGTGGTGCTCCTTCTCCTGATATGTAGCTACTCAAGATGTATATGGTAAACCAATTCAAGTATCAATTACAGATAAACATTATATTTTCACATCAATATTTAGTGAGCATAAATTCAAGTGCATGGACCTGGATCATTCATATGGAGAGTGGATCACATGTACAGGCCTTGTTTTCATGGAAGTAAAACCTTGTCTTCAATCTGTCACTGTCATGTAGAAAGAAATCATCATGGCTGCATTTGGTGAAGTTTAGTAGCATAAGGAAAATAAGTCATGTCAATTTAATGAAATAAACATATATATAAACAATTTATTTTATTGATCATATTTATGATAAACCCAACTGTGCAACTTGTTCTTTTCCTAATATAATGTTGATTCTGATAGCTAGAAAGTTAGAAATTATCAATCGTGTTAAAAGTTTATGAACAAGTAAATTGACTTAAATTACCTAAACATTCTTTTATAATTTGACTACTATGAAATGGAAAGATTGTAAGAATCAGAGGGGATGGAAGAAAAAGAGAAAATAAGGCTTTCTAAGTCCAGAAGTATGGTTGCACTTAGAAACTCAAAGAGACTGTGGCAGCATGCACAGGTTCTGTATCACCCTCAGCCAGAGAAGGTCCTACTGCTGAGACGGGAGGTGGATACATCCCTAACCCAGAAGCTGTATCCAATTGACAGCAGCTGAAAAAAGAAAGATGAGTTTTTTCCAACAGAGTACCCCTGAGTGTACAAACCAGGACAGATGCCACGCTCAACATTAGATGGCTCAACATTAGATGGCCTTTTTGAAAGTTTCTTGTCTCATAATACTTTGTCTGGGAATTTTTTAAATTTATTTTCTTTACAGGTCTTCTGGGCAAATAATAATTTCTGGTATTGTGTTTTTGATGAATTTTGATATGTGTTACCTTGTGTGTCTTTGTCAAAAATCTGTTTCTTGGGCTTTTCTTTGGTTCATTTGCTTCTGCTTTTCTGTTTGATTTGTTATATTCCAGCTTGTTTGTGTTCATTTCATCTTATTTTACATTATCATTATTATTTTATTTAGATACATGTTTGTTTTATATTGAAATATGTGCCTGGATCTGGTAGGTGGAAGCATCTGGGAAGATCCTGGCGTACTCTCAGGAGGGCAAATCATAGTCAGAACATTTTTGTATGGAAATCTATTTTGAATTTTAAAAAGAATATATATCTCTGAGTCACAGAAAAGAAGGACTTTCTGTGTAATTACAGAGTAGAATCTTTTGACTTTATATTTTACACTTTACCTGGAGATAGGTATTACTCATCTTGAACCATAAAAAAACCTATATTCTATATGTGTGCACAGGTAAATAGATACACAAGCAAATATAAATGTATTTAAGCAAATATGAGACATATAAATGCAGATGTTCATATAATGATTTTTGTATGAGTCAAACTTCAATGATATCTTATTCCCTTACATTTCTATTGAAGATTTCACAGAAAAATCAAAGATGATGATATCAAGTATTTTTCACAGCAAATCTGCTTCTTCATCTCCTCTCACTCTTTCATTAAAACACCATTGTTATAAATCCATACTGATTACAATTTTAATACTAACAATTTAATTTTTTGGCTTATTTTATTTTAAAGGCTATAGTTATCCTTTTTCCTTGTGGGTATTTTTCTCACATTTCAGTGAACTCAATCCAAGAGACCTTTTCATATCTCTAAACATAAACTATTTTTTATAAGAGAGCAATCTGTCTTGAATGCCCCTTTACATTATAATCCAAGTAGCCAATCACTGTTTCTGTTTTTAAACTTCTTTATACCCCAATTAGATCTTTACCTTTCAACTTTTTGCTAGAAGTTTCAGTTGCAACCACAGACTTAAAGAATTCAAGATGAAAATATTGTCATTCAAACATATTAATAATATATATGAAATGTAATTTTTATTATGCTTTTAAGAGGAGCATAGGGATTGATGCAAAGAGTAAAAAACAGATCCCTAGGTTCTGTCTACATGGAATCTTGAGAATTCAGGAGCAGAATCCAGAGTAAACTGATATAGTAAGACCATGTAACAAGAGCAGGACATGGAAGGAAAAAGCTAAGGAAGCCATGAAATGTTAAAGACTATGGCTCCCTTTACAAAAAGCTAAGTTAAAAGTAGTATCTTCCATTTATAAGCATTTCCCTTCTCTTTTTTTTCAGCCTTCATGTACTGTCATAGATGAAAGCCATCATATGAAGAATATAATCATTAGAAATCATGTTTATTATGTGGAGAACTGAGAGAAACTCTTAAGAATGAACAAGAACAAGGGATTTATCTGTGATCTCTGCAGGGGAAAAAAGGCTTGATAATTTAGGAACTGAGACAAAATGATGACAATGTCATTGCTAAATTCTAACCTCTGCAAGCTGGATTGTCACAAGTTATTGAAAAGCCGTGGGCAACAACAGTCTGTCTCCAGTTGGAAATAGTTAGTGAATACAGGTCTGTCTTTGACAGCATAATGAGCCATAATTGTTACAATACTTGGACTTCACATGAAAATTAGAGTAACCTTATGCAGTATCAATCCTGATGTCGGTATTCATGATTTAAAAATATTTCTTAGAATTTTTAACCCAAAATTATGAATCATCTGTCTAGCTACTATTTCAAATGAGAAAACGTTTGATCATGATCTGTATCATAACTGCAGATAACATAATAAAATCATGAAAATAATTTCTTCTCACAATTTATTTATAATCTGCTTATATCACAAAGGAAACATGATTTCAAAATCATCCATTGGAATACCAGCTGTGACAAAGACAATCTTTGACATTGTGTTGATGCTGTGTATATGTTGAAAATTGAAGGAACGCCTCCTGGAAGCTGACATTGAGCAATGAAATAGAGTAATTGAAGATTTAAAAAAATCTTCCTCATTTTTATGAAGAATCATTTTATTTTTAGAGAGTTTTTCTATGTACATTTGAGAGTTAGGCTGACATGTAAAAACAGACTTTTTCTTCAAATATGGGGGAGGTGAGTAAATGCTCCATAGAAATAGACAAGAAAGGCTAATTCTGCTTCCAACTGGGAAAGTGATTGCTGTCTAGCCTTAAATCTCTATAAGGTCCATTCTTCCTTCTTTCTTTAGGGATTAGGGCAGGATAAGGGGAAGCAGAGACAGGAATAGCAAAGAAAGTCAGTATGACATTGGGGTAACATAAACTCCCTTGTATTTTATTTCTTAAGGGAAATCATTCTGCCTTAATACCCTCTGCAAATAAAGTTTCTCATTAAGTCACCTATCTTATCATGTTATTTATAGAACTATTGTTCTTTTAATATAATTGAAATATTAAATGTACGGAATTTTTATGTTATTTGAGATGACTTCACCTGAATCATGTGTTCATTCATGTCATACATATATTTACAATATTTTTGTTTTCTATATATCCTATATTTATGATGAAGAAAAAAGATAAATTACTTGATTAATGAACCTTACTGTGTACAACTTCATTATTAGAAGAATATGACCATTACAATAGCAATGCACTGCTTAATGCGTGTGAGAAAGTTAGTATGCATCTTTGTCATTGTTTTAGGATTTTCATTACAGAAATATTTCTAAGATATTTTGATGCATATTACTTAAAGAAGTATGTATTATAAACCTATAATGCAGCAATGTAACACCCTGTTTGGCCACTACATCATAACCCAAATACTCTGACAAGATCACAACACTTTTCCTATTGTTACACTATCATTCTTCTTATAATTATGCTTGCAAATCTCAAATTATTTTAAATTACTCTTCATTTTCAATATAGAAAAAAAAAACCCTAGCCATCAAAAGTGCTGTTTCTGTAATTCCAAATCTTGAGGCCTCTCTCCTTCCCTTTTCCCTATTATTTGGTCATCACATCATGAGAGACATGATGTTGTCAAGTTTTATGCCATTGTTTTACATATCACATCATTTTATTCTTTTTTATAGCTAGTAAACTGAATAAAATTCTGCTGTATATGCCTATAGAACACATTCTTTCATCCATTTATCTTCTGATAGGCTTAAGGGCTGGTTCCAATATTATCTACTGTCAATAGTGAGGCAATAAGCTAGCACATGCAGTTGCAAGAATCTCTGTAGTATGGCTGTTGCACGTATTCCAAGTATGTGCATGGAAGTGGGCAAAGTCAGATATTTTTGTTTGGGGTTGCCATAGGTGATGCACTAATTTCCATTCTCATCAACAGTGAATGAGTTTCTTTCTCTCTTTAAACTTCCCAACATTTGTTGAATTTTGGGTTTTTTTCTTAAATTAAACCTTCATTATAAATAACTTGCAAATTAAAAACACCATGCCATGAAATAAGACCCAAAGTCTGTATATCTCAGTCAATCTTTATATAGTTAGGAGAGCTATTCTGATGCTGTGGAACTTCACAATGGGCACTTAAAGAAACATGGTAGTATAAAAAAATAGATAAAAGAGAATGAATAAAGACAAATTATTTGAATGTAGAGTTCTGTACATGCAACAAAAGTTCTATTCTGAGAATGATGCAACAATGTTGAAAAAGTTCAAGTAAGAACTTGTGCATATTTTGGTCCCCAACTGTTTAAAGATATCTATTCTGACAGCCTTGGCTTGGGATCAGAATGCAGTTGGAAATTATTAAAACTTTTGCCATTATTGTTACACTCTCCACTCTAAAGTATTTATATTGTTGTACAAATTTTGGTGATACATCAAGCTAATATCTGATAAGCACTTTCGGTGAATGTGTTTTGCCTACTTTTTTTTGGTTTACAGATCTGATAGTTCTTTTCATTTTTTTTAATGAGTGAGTACATCCCCTGCTTATCTTTCTGGGCTTGTGATACCTCACTCAGGAGAATATTCTCCAATTCCATCCATGTGCCTGCAAATTTTAGAATATCATTTTTTTCTTACTGTTGATTAGTACTCCATTGTGTAGATATACCACAGCTTGATAATCCATTCCTCAGTTGAGAATCATCTAGGTTGTTTCCAGGTTCTTGCTATGATGAATAATGCTGCTATGAACATAGTTGAGCTAATGCTTTTGTGGTGTGAATGTGCATCTTTAGGGTATATGCCTAATAGTGGTATTGCTGGATCCTTGAGGAGATTGGTTCCCAGTTTTCTGAGAAACCACTATACTGCATTCAAAAATGGTGAACTCCCACCAACAATGAAGAAGCATTCCCCTTACTCCACATCCTCTACAGCATAGGCTGTCATATGTGTCTTTATCTTAGCTATTCTGCCAGGTGTAAGGTTGTTTTGATTTGCATTTCTCTGATGACTAAAGATGTTGAGCACTTTTTATGTGCCTTTCAGCCATTTGTAATTCTTCTGCTGAGAATTCCTGTTTTAGTTCTAAACCCCATTTATTAATTGGATTTTTAAGGGTTTCGGGGCTCTAGTTTCTTGAGTTCTCTATATATTTTAGAGATCAATCTTCTGTCACTTATAGGGTTGGTAAAAATCTTTTCCCATTCTGTAGGCTGTCATTTTTGCCTTATTGATTGTGTCCTTGGCCTTACAGAAGCTTCTCAGTTTCAGGAGATCACACTTATTGATGTTGTTCTTAGTGTTTGTGCCACTGGTGTTATATTTAAAAAGTCGTCACCAGTGCCAATGCATTGGAGGGTATTTCCCACTTTCTTTTCTATCAAGTTCAGTGTAGCTGGGCTTATATTGATGTCTTTGATCAAATTGCATTTAAATTTTGTGCAAGGTGATAGGTTTGGATTTGTTTGCATTTTTCTACACACTACCATCCATTTATGCCGACACCATTTGTTGAAGATGCTGTCATTCTTCCAATGAATATTTTTGTCCTCTTTGTCAAAAATCAAGTGTTCATGGGAATGTGGGTTAATGTCTGGGTCTTCAATTTAATTCCCTTGATCTACAAGGCTTTGTTTATGCCAGTACCAAGCTGTTTTTATTACTGTAGCTCTATAGTATAATTTGAAGTTGTGGATGATGATGCCTCTTGAGCTTCTTTTGTTGAGTAAAATTGTTTTGACATCCTGGCTTTCTTGATATTCTAAATAAAATTGAGTATTGTTCTTTCAAGGTCTGTAAAACATTGTGTTGGGACTTTGATGGGACCTGCATTGAATATGTATTTTGCTTTTGATAAAATTGCCATTTTCACTATGTTAATCCTACCTATCCAGAAACATGGGAGATCTTTCCATTTTCTTATATTCTCTTCATTTTCTTTCTTCAGAGATTTAAAATTTTTGTCAAGCAGAACTGATATTTCTTTGTTTATAGTTACTCCAAGGTATTATTGCTATTTGCAGCTATTATAAAAGGTGATGTTTCCCTTATTTCTTTTTCAGGCCTTTTATCTTTAATGTATAAGAGAGCTACTCATTTTTTTGAGTTAATCTTATATCCTGCTACATTTCTGAAGGTGTTCATAGGCTGTAAAAATTCCTTGGTAGAGTTTTGTGGGTCCCTTATGCACACAATCATGTCATCTGCAAAAAGAGAGAGTTTGGCTTCTTCTTTTCCAATTTGTAACCTTTTAATCTCCTTTTGTTCTCTTACTGCTTTTACTAAAACAGAGAGAACTATGTTGAAAAGATAAGGGGAGAGGGGACAACCTTGTCTAGTTCCTGATTTTAGTGGGATTGCTTTGAATTTTTCTCCATTTAGTTTGATGTTGGCCATCAGTTTTTTGAAAATTGCTTTTATTATATTTAGGTTTTTTTCCTGTATTCCTGATCTGTCCAGGACTTTTATCATAAAGGAGTGTTGGATTTTGTTAAAGGCTTTTTCAGCATCTAAGGAAATGATCATGTGTTTTTTCCCCATCAATTTGTTTATATAATTGATGACATTTACAGTTTTCTGTATGTTGAACCATCCCTGCATTTCTGAAATGAAGCCTACTTGATCATGGTGAATAATTTTTTTTATATGTTGTTGGATTAATTTTGTCAGAATTTTGTTGAGAATTTTAGCATCAGTGTTCATGAGGAAAATTGCTCTATAATTCTTTCTTTTTGTATCTTTGAATGACTTGGGTATCCGTGTTATTGTGTCCTTATAAAAAGAGTTTGGCGATATTCCTTTGGTTTCTACTGTATGGAACAGTTTGAGGAATATTGGTATTAGCTCTTCTTTGAATGTCTGGTAGAACTCTGCACTTAAACCATCTGGGCCTGGTTTTTTTTTTTTTAATTTGGGAGACTATTCATAACAGCTTCAATTTCCTTTAGTGTTACATATATATGTGCATGTACACATATATAAATATGTAATTGCAATCTAGTGAGACTGTTTTCTGTTGCTTATGTAATTTTAACTTCAAGATTGACCTTGTGATATTAGAAAACATTTGGAGAGCTCATTCTTGTGAAATGCTACCTCTCTCACAATCACAAGTTGTCTGTATTTTTTCCTATGAGTGAGGTCTCATGAGATTTCCCACCTTCAACATTAGTATGTCTTTTGATACTCTCATTGCTCAGATAGTTATATTTTTAAAGTATAATGATATATCTTTCCTGTCGTTTCTAGGAGACATAATCTCACAACAAACTTTCTGTGTTCTCATTCTTACAATATTTATCCCATGTCTTCCAATATCCTTTTCAAGCCTTAAAGGCAAGAGTTGTGTTATAGATGTATCTGTTGTACTGTAAACCCAAAACCAACTGTTCTCTGCATTTTACCATTACATTGTGGTTTTGTATCATGGTATTTTGTTACTACAAAGAAAAGTTTCTTGTATGAGGGCAATAGCTTCATTTGTGTGTGATTATAAGGATAACTACTTAGAATGCAGAAAGAAGTTATACTGTTAGGAAAATAGCAGTAGTTGGTTTAATAATCCATGCCCTCTCTAGCTTCTGGTCATTGGCCTAATTTACAGTACCAAGCATAATTTCCTTCCTCTTAAGCAAGACTTAAATCCAATTAGGTAACTGTTAGTTACCACCAGACTGTGAATCCCTCTGTGAGATATTTAGAGATATCTTACCATGCTATAATTAGTCATTCATAAATGTCACAGCTGGGTAGGACTATTGACAACACTTCAGTTTTCATAGTTAGGATTTCATATTTTTGTATGATGAAAGTTAGGTATCAGAGATGGTGCTTTCAAGTCATATACATCTCAAATTTTTAGTGTTATTTTCAATTATCTAGGTTTCCGTTCTTAATTTACATAAAGAGTATCAAAGGAAAAATATAAACTCTAGCTCCATTTACTATGACTGGTGAATGAATAAATATCACGGTAATGACCCGCTGTGAGATATGTTTTAAATGATGTTTATTTTGTGAGAATCACTTACAGAGTGGGGGAGATTTTAAGGAGAGGTGAAAGGGTCAGGTTGCAGCGCATGGGAGCATTCCCAACCGAAAAGCTCCTGCCCACAAGCAACACATCCGGAACTCATGCCACCAGTCCAGAAACCCAGCAAGAGGTCCCAGCAAAGAGCCTGCTGGCTTCCTGTCTCCGGTCCTCTCTCTGGGCGCTCTATTTCTGATGCTTTTTCCCGTTGACCACGCCCCTCTCCATTCCAACACTCAATTCACCTGAGTAGATTCTGATTTCCCGCTACAAATAAATTATTTTTTTTATTTTTTTGATCTCTAAATGCAAAGATTCATCAATCAGTTGAATTTAAAGTAGCTTCAAAAGAAAACAAGTGTTGTTTCTATTTAAAACTTGTATAAGACAAGTGCTCTAGACTTGTGTTAAGGTTCTTTGTGAGTATCATTTAAATGTGCCAATGCCAAATTATATGAATCATCTGGTAATAATAAAGAGGGTAGGCACGAGACTATGTTGTGGAAAAAAAAAACAGCCATTGGGTAAGAAAAATCTGAAGTGGAAGACTAAAACACACTTCTGGAAAAATATTAGACAGGCAAATGAGAACCATCCATGCAAAGCTGCTGTAGAGGCATCCCCAGCCTACAGGAATGACCAAGCCCAGTCACAGAGTTTTCCCCATTCACAGTCATTAATGGGTGCCATGCAAGTTGAGTGTGGCCACTGGAGAGCATAAAAATTCATCTAAAGAGAAGGTCACAGAATGCTGGCAGCTAATCAAAATAATTTGAAATCTTACACTTATGTATCCTTTGAGGGAAGTTCTGAGCTTGGACCATCATGTCCACTTTAACCCCAGAGAATCATTTCAGAACTGTACTGACCAGGAACATTCTAACCTGAAACTTCAAGCATTTTACTTAGAATTATGTAACTTTCAAGTACATAATTTAAAATTCAATTTAAGTGGTGTAGTGATTTGCAACCATGAAGTTCTGATGCCACAACTATGAACAAAATTGCTTTGTCAATTTAAGACTTCTCAATCAAACAGCCATGCTATTTTATTTCTGTGTGTGTTGTCTGTATGTGTGAATATACTAAACTGTATCCTTTCTTAAGTCTGGAAGCTAGTCACTTTATACACACTCTTCATTTGCTTTCTCATAGTTTCATCTCTATTTATTCTCCGAATCAGCTTTCTTCTTCTTTTTCTTCTTCTTCTTCTCCACCTCCTTCTTACAGAAAACAAATTATTTTAGTTTAAGATCCCACAGGGATAAAATATTTTCATGACTGGGAGGCATGACAACAAACAGGAGGCATGGTGGAGGCAATCAGAAGTGGAGCGCTGAAACCTTCATCTCTTCTGCTGGGGTTTTCCAGAGATTGTGTCTCAGGAAGCATTTGAGTTTGGGGGGATGGGTGGGCTTGGGAAATGGATTGGGGTTTATGGGGCAGAGCGTTTGATGAGGAGTGTAGATAATCGGGCTTGCACATCAGGGTCCTGCTTGCTTGCCTGCAGCTCTGAATCAGCTTTCTTGTAAGAAGAGAAGTTTCAAATTAAAAAGAGAAAGAAAGAAAATGCCCACAATAAATTCTTTTATCCAGTAACTGATGGATGTTTCTGAAACCAGTGTCCTACAATGAAGCTTCCTTCAGAATGCCATTTTATGATGGGGGTGGGGTGGGTCTCAAACTGTGTTGTTTCTATCATCACTCTTTCATATTTCACTTCTTAGGAGACTTCACTGTCATGTTACAATGATTTTTACCTCCCTTATGGATATAGTCTATCTTGAGATGCAGCCCATTAGCAGAGATGATACTATTAGCATTGGCAAATCTACATTTAACGTAACATGCTAATATAGGCTACTGTTTTAAGGTTATTAACCAATTCTAACTTCATTAGCACTCACTAAGTAAAATAATTCAATACATGTAAGTTGCTGTTTATTTAATTAACCGATGATGTGAACATACCTTCCTTCACATTACCCTTATTCTTATTCAACTATAATAGCCCTACAGTCTGTTTAAATTTCAGAGTTTCCTGCATTGTTTAGACAATTTGTAAATGTTACCTGTTTTCTGACCATTATCTATATATTTGAAGTTTTCTAATTCCTTCACATCCAGAATTCTAAGCTTAATTTTGATTTTGTAACACACTGAGGTCATATCATTATTTTTATAAAGTTTAATTTATTTGATTCTATAAAATTAATTCAAAGCCATCTAATACAAGAAGACTTCTGACATATACAATTTGTCATATAATTCTGATGCTGTAAACAAAAGAATAAAAGGGGCATACATTTTTTTACAAGAACAACAATTATTTGTGCTTTGGAAAAATATTGTTCATATTTGAAATATTTGAAATATTTTCAACCTCAAGGAGACTATTAAAATAGTCTTTTCTTTTGTTCTGACCTTGAAAGTGACTTCCTGATTTTTGCTTATAACAAAATTAACTTTTGACAGGGAAGGCACTGTCCATGTATGTTTTGACTTTTATGTATTTGCCATATTTTTCTATAAAGCAATGGGAATATAAGCTTTGATATCATTTAAGACTTTTATAGTTTAAAAATACTTATATGTCTAATTCAATGAAATTTAACTCAAGTTGTTCATATTTTTAGTATTTGTGGAGCTCAAAAGAGTATGAACATTATTTTGTTTCAAAATCATACTTTAATATCTTACATTATATAATGTATTGTTCACAGTTTCTATAGAAGTCTTAACATGTATAACATGTTTTTCTTTTGACTTTTATCATTTTCACCTTTGCTAATATATAGAGAAAACCATGTAACCAAGTACAAAGTTGCTTGAAATGTTAGAGTATAAATACAGAAGAGATTTAAAACAATTAAAAATGGAGAAACCTAAGAATGTACTCTTTGGTATGAAAGACACTTGCCATTGAGTTTTATGTAAATTAATATACTATTCAGGCTATTGCTTAACTAATAACATCTACAGGCAAATTTCTAATACAAAAAAGAAATAGAGAGCTTAAAAAAAGCCAAAAATAATACAAAACTTCCTTCACCCTTATATTAGCATGGTAGTTTCAAAGAAAAATATTCCATGAGTCTGGGAAAATTTTATTTTACCAGTCTTATTTGTATACAGTCCAAAACAAGAGTATCCATTTCCTCCTCATTCACTGTTTCTCCTGTAACAAGGTCAAACTGCAGAAGAGCATCTTACTGCCCACGTTCCTGCCAAGTTTTAATTGAAATGTTGTGATAAATTTCACTGCCGGGTCAGATGTTATTTTCTGGTTAAGGAGGGTCAAGTTGGTCTCTTAAAAAACCACTTTTGATTTTTATAGTGTCCAGTGACTCGTTCCTGTAAGCTGATTTACTGCAGTTCTGACCTCTGTCCCCTCAGGCAGCCTTTGCCAGCAGGCAAGTCCCCAGTTTCCCTATAACCATTGCAAGAAAAAAAATATTTTATCAAACTTAGCTTCTCATTTTATTAGTGTGAAAATTAGCCTTTTTGTAAATTGAAACAGGAACCATTATTTATTCATTTTTATTTTTATTTTTTGCTATAGACTAGAAGCTAAAGGTCATTTAATACAAGTGAACTGAAGCACACGACCAAATCAGCAGTAAATAATTTTGGTATGTCAGCATAAATAACTTGGTTAAAAGAAAAATCTGTCTCCCCAAGTATAAAGTTAGGTAAATAAGTGTGACAATTGTTGGAAGTTGGAAATCCATATTTTTGGTCCACAGTCCTTAAACAAATGATTAATTTGAAGCTATGTCTTTATTTGGGTTATTTAATAATCTACCCCAACATTTACATAAGTTCCAGTGTTCTTATAGAATATGACTTATATTTCCTAAATGGACAATGTTATGTTACATATATTACAAAATTCTTCACCAAAGAGAAAATGAATTTTAGAGAAAAATATGTGAACTGCAAACTAAGAGAATGGACTAAACCAGAAAATAACAAAGCTTTTTATTTCATCAATGAAAACACTGTAGGGATGACATTAGAGAACAAGGCTGTATGCTTCCTGACTCTCTTGCTGAGCATCTCTCATGTATGGTGTGCTTTTGTAATCATTCAGAATCATCTACCTCTATCTGTGGAAATATTTTATTAAGTTTTGCAGGCTCCTGTTTCTCTATTTCAAAGGAGCATCTTAAGCATGTTGCATTTTAGTAACTCAGTAGTAGTTATTTATTAAGATTTGAAAATTCATCATAGTACTTGAATAGAATTTACAATTCATAACAACTTGCATGTTACTTGTATGGCATATAAATTTTAAAAGGGGCTATGTTAATATGCACTTATGTCTTATAAATGGCATGTTTCACTAACGACTGCAAACACGTGCATGGTAATAAATTATCAAATCTTTCTATAGTCCAGGTTTTATTAAATATGCTAAGAATAAATAGATTATTGAATATTCATGTAAAAGAGCCTTGTTTGAGTGGTGGACAGGAATTAGTGATGAGGAATTTAGATATACCTGTGATTTCCGTGCCTTGGTAAGTCATTGGGATAGCTGTAGAGTATATGTCATTAAGAATTTTAGACTTCTCAGCAGAAGAATTACAAATGGCTGAGAGGCACATGAAAAAGTGCTCAACATCTTTAGCTATCAGAGAAATGCAAATCAAAACAACTTTGAGATACTACCTTACAATTGTCATAATTGCTAACATTAAAAACACAGATGACAGCCTATGCTGAAGAGGATGCAGAGCAAGGAGAATACTTCTCCATTGTTGGTGGGAGTGTAAATTTGTTCAGCCACTCTGGAATGCAGTATGGTGGTTGCTCAGAAAACTGGGAACAATCTCTCCAAGGATCCAGCAATAACACTCTTAGACATATACCCTAAAGATGCACATTCACACCCTAACAGCATTATCCTATATTCATAGCACCAGTATTCATAATAGCAAGAACGTGGAAACAACCTAGATACCCTTCAACTGAGGAATGGATTAAGAAACTGTGGTACGTCTACACAGTGGAGTACTACTCAGGAATAAGAAAAAATGATAACCTAAAATTTGCAGGCACATGGATGAATATGGAGAATATCCACCTGAGAGAGGTATCACAATCCCAGAAAGAGAAGCAGGGAATATACTCACTCATTAGTGGACTTAAAAAAATATAAAAAGAGAGAGATGTCATTGTACACAAGAACTCAAGACTAGAACATAGCTAAAGACACAATGCCTCACTTCTGCATTGATGGCCTCTGGTAGAGGGGTGGGTAAGGAAAGACTTGTTTTCTTTAAGAGTCTGGCCACAGGGAGTTTATTATGTCCAGTAAGTAAATGAGCAGCATGTATGGACAGTTTTGTAAATGGGGAGATCATAAGAGTGGACATGATTCTGAAAGGCCTGATATCTGAGTTTGATGGGGTGCTGTAAAAACACCAAATAATATATATAAATTTTTAAAAAAGAAAAAGAAATACTATGATTAATATCAGGGATTCACTGGCTTTGTAACTTTTAAAGGCTTTGTTTATTTTTTAAGTTTTATGGTGTTATATGATATGTATTTGTCTTAGTTTTTTAAGTTATAGCAGAATTCTGTAGTAAGTCTATATTTTCTTGTGTTTGTTTCTGATATTGCTGTTTTCTATTTGTAGTATGGAGTATTTTATTAGTATTCCAAGTATTTCAAGTATACAAAGCATTTATTAAAGTCATTCATTGTTTTTAGGTTTAATTATGCTATCTAAAAACTTGCCAGTTTTTTTTTCAGAATCTTCAATTTATCAAAACAAACTTATAATATATGTCTTTATGGTTTTCTGGCATTTCATTTGTATGTGTTATAATGTTTGCCTTTGAATTTCTAGTTTTATTGAAGTAGGTCTTCCTTTTTTTGTTTAATTTGGTTAATTAATTTAATTTGCTAATTGTATTTAATCCTTAAATAAATAAATAATAAATAAAAAGAAAAAAATTATTAATGCTGAATTTGAAATTGCATATGTTAAAGTACTCTAAAGAATAAAGCATAATATGCTGCTCTAGCTTTTATTATTTCTTGGTTGATTTTTACTCTGCATACTTAACCAATTTTAGTACATGCAATGCTGCCTTCATTGCCCTGGCACTGTAGTATGTGCATCTCAGAAATCCTGAAATTTATATAAATTATTGACAGCCATACAAAGCTCAAAAGAGTTTATTTTTCTGAGATACCAATGAGAATAGAGTGCTGCTGTCTCAGGATAATATTCTTATCATGAAATATTAGCAAGACATATTTGTGTGTATCAAAGGAGTGATGTTTTTTAACTTGAGATCTCCAGTTTTTCAGAAAAAATAATCAGGCTCTAAGTACCCAAATGGGCTAATTTAATTTATTTTTATAAAAGGAAGGAGGAAATGTTGTAATTATTATATGATTTCAAAAATTAAAAATATCAAATTGTATGAACAAATGATTTTGCTTGTATATATGAACACACATAATTATTTCTAAAGAATCTTCCATTTTTATCCATTTATTTAAACATTATGCCATCACAGTTTAAGAATAAATAATGTGAGAAACCAGAGAAGTGAAAATGATGTGTTAGTTTGCTTTCAACTCTGTGCTGGTGCAGACTTGGATAGGTGGGAGTTATGAACTTCATGAAAGTCTCCAGGCCTTGGCATTAGATGCTTTCTGGATCTGGGTGGGAATATACTTCTTAGACTGCAGGACTATCTCTTCTTTTGACTTCATGGTTGTTGAAAATGAAGATAAGAACAAGAATCATCCAGCCTTGTATTTGTAGTGGGCTATTGATAACAGAGCCTTTGTATATGGCTTATCTGACACTCCATGTAAAACGTAGTCAACCAAATCAGAAGAAAAACAAGTAGAATGAGTCATTAGTCTATTATTATAGTTAAACTGGTGTCTTATTGTCCTGTTTAATGTCCATCCAAGCATCATGGCAAGGATTACCACAAGTAACATTTCATATCACAAGAAAGCCACATTTTTACTTGAAATTGTCTCAGAGTTT
Source organism: Sigmodon hispidus (assembly GCA_004025045.1). Lineage (NCBI taxonomy): Eukaryota > Metazoa > Chordata > Mammalia > Rodentia > Cricetidae > Sigmodon > Sigmodon hispidus. The sequence goes on from PVIH01013080.1 coordinate 48,207, forward strand.
GTAAAAAGTAATAAAAACAAAAAAATAACAGAGGTCATGTTTGTATTAGATGTTCTTGTTAGAATTATTATATAATGACTTTGGTATTCACAAGAATCTACTTACAATTAATTAATTTATTTATAATAATTATCCCTATTTTATAAGTGGTAACACATATATAACAAAAGTATTCTGTTTTAAATTTAATTCAAGTTCCAGAATGGTTTGGTTGTATACCTCATGATTTAGGGGAATAAACATTGTTATGAAATTTGTTATTTTCCAGGGTTTGAAGAACCTGCCATTCAGAAAACTTAAATTTGAATGTGGACCATTCTGATGGAAAAGTTGAACTACTATATGATCTAGTTGTATGACTCCTGATTTATATATCAAATGTAAATCAACTGATAGCTGAACAGCCTTGTTTACTATGTTGCCATCCACAACAGCCAAGTTAATAACAGAATGATTTATAAAGAAAATGTGGTATAGATACACAATAACGTTTTATTTACTTATGAAAAAATGAAAGAGGATATCTTTAAGTAAATGAATAGACCCAGATGGAAAACTGTTCAGTTAAATAAGAGAAAGGTGAATGTCACATCTTAGCTTTCACCTGTAGGATATATGAAAAACAATTATGAATATGTGAAGCACAAATGTATATAATATGGCACAGTCATAGAACTGAGAGTGTTAATGAAAAGAAATTGGAAGGATGGGATTGATGGAGGAAGTAGAGGGCAATAGGTGGTCAAAATAAAAACGTATATAATATATTTGAATGAAATGTCATAAAACACATCATTTTGTACAATGACATGTACTAATTAAAAACAAAGAAAATCTGTGTTTTCTAACCATGACATTAGCTTCTAACCAATGTGAGTTGTGTCTTAAATAAAGGCTTGAAAACAGGAGTTATTTGCTTCTCAGGCTGTGTCTCTGTGTATGGAGAATAGGACCAAGTCATACTCGATGTGACCCACTCAGTGCTTTTAGTTGTCTTAACTAACAAGTTGCATCAAAGTTAATAATGCATTGTTGGTACTCAAGTGTGTGATGTGTTAGACTTCATGTTCAGGACAGATGTGCACTATATCTGAGAGAAATATAATACTGATTTTATTTGTGTTTGAATAGAATGAGTAGGGGACATCTATGTAAGACTACACATTTGCAAAGGAGCAAACCAAGTCTATATGATAAAGTCGCTAAACCTATATCACCTTTCTAAAACTTCAAAACACTCACTCAACCAAATATTCCACATGTAGGTGAGCATGGAGCTCTATTGTGCAGTCTCCTCTGAAGATATTCTATGCTTGCCATCTCTTCCAGTTTATTTCCATTGATTATGAGGCATAGTTAATAAAAACAGGAATGAAAACAAAACAACATAACAAATATATTTACATAAATATATGAAATACATATGGTACTTAATATACAGAGGTATTATTATACACACATAAAGTGTTACCACAGTATTTCCTTTTGTTATTTTATTAGTGTGTTACAGAAGCCATTGATAATTTTGTTAAGTATAAATGATTCACTTAATTCATATTTACTTACTGAAAGACTTTGAAACTTCAACAGACCTCACTATTTTCACCTTACTTTATACATAGTGTCCTTTGGTTTATAAAATAGTGAACTTGTCTTTGAGATCATGTCTTTTATTGTCCCATGTGATGTTTAGCAGATGCCACCTGTTTCAAGCGGACAGGTTGTTTGTTGTTATTAGGGGCACAATACAACGGATGGAGCTTATAAACACAGTTGTTGGAGTATAATTACCTAAGCTCCTTACAGAGGTGGATCATCTCACAACACAATGCTCCCCCGGACAAAGTAAGACCAACTGTCTTTTACAGCATCAGCTGCTGCACCAAGTTTGGTCCTTTGCCACAGACACCAAGTCTCTTTTGTTTACCATGTAATTAACAGTAATGATGTCTTGCTGCTTGCCTTTGTTTCACAAGCAAGCCTCCTTCTTTGCAGATTTGGATGGACTCAGAGGCTCAAGCCCATGGCCTGACTGTCATTAAGTACCAGCAGGCAATTCTAGGCTTAATTACCTCCCTGTTTTGTTCTGTACTTTGGGCAATAAACATCCAGTCTAAAGGCAATTTGTAGGCAAGAAGGGAGAGGAAAAAGGAGAAAGGGGTACCTCCTTTCCCAGCAATACATACATCAAATAAACTAACTTAAAAATGTTTTGACCTTGAGTTCTTAAACATTATTCTAATTCCAACATCTTATAAGGAAAATCATTTGAAAGAAAAGTTATTCAAATAAAGCACAACTCTAATGATAGGCAGTCTGTTTATGAAATATGAGGGAATTCAATTACCCATGAATGGATGAACGGCTTTCCCCCCCTCTCTTTGTCTGGTCATCATTGTTACTGTGCATTTCTTTAACAAAAGATATCAAAATAAACAGAAATGTCTTCAATGAACTAGGAGCCTGCAGATAAGTGGCATATATATGGAACTGTGTTTTTCTGTGATGTATTTAGTATAGGTATGATTTATTTAATGATGCATTATTGAATTTTAGCAAAGTCACACTATAAAAGAAAAAATTACTACATAATAATGAACCAAGCTCTAAATAAAACCACATGCTGCTTTTAATTTTTTTTCTTACAAAAGTAGGACTTCCCTATGAGTCTTAAATGAAATTTAAAAATATTTTAGTTAAATTGTATCTCCTATACTTACATAAAAACTATGTGCAACTGATTTAGTAATTATAATCTGTGAATCTCACTGAATGAATCATGAATTCATAATATATTGTGAATATTTTTTTTCAAAATAAACATTTGTGTGCAATATTTTCTAATGTCCAGTATTTACTAGTGATCTCTAAACACATGTTAAATGCTCAAATCCTGGAATGATAAAGACAGTTCTATTAGGAGTAATTTGTAACGTTACTGAATTTGTCATTATAGCTTTGAGAGACAATTGATCAACCATTTAAAATTAAGTTTGCTTTCCCATGCTAAGTGTTTATTTATGCTATAATACATTATATTTTTGTTTTCTTTTCTAGTTACTAGCATATCTGGGTTAAATTAGTGTCCTTAAATACCTGTCTAAGAGTTTTTCTACATAGTTCATTTAATGAAACAACTTTATACCACCTTTAGCAAATATAAATAAACCTTCTATATAAGGTTGCATATGGAAGGGTGGAAGCATTATAAAATTGTGGTTCATTTTTTTTATTTTTTGAAAATCTACAACAAACATATTGTTTTATTAATGTCCTCCAACATAGTAAGTTGATAAGGTTTCCATGACTTATTGATGTTCTTCAGGCTTCACCAGATGGAATATGTTTTCTGAAGCATGTATGGCCTTTAGTTTTACACCATGGCAAAAACAGTGATGTTTTATTGAGATTCAAGTATTTTTTGCCGTTTTGAACTATATTTTGAAAAGCAAGTTTGTTTAATCTATTTATCATCTTTTATAAAGGAACATATTCTTTAATAATCAAAATAGTTTTCAGTATATTGAACAATATTATATCAGCTGTTAATTTCACTGCTATACCAGTTATAGTAAAGATTTGGGCACATTCATATTGAGATGAGTTTGTTTTTCTCTAAAATCTCCACTTCTCAATTAGAATGAACAGCATTTATTCTGCTGAAACAAACAAACAAAAAAAATCACTTAGATTGTACACAGGAAAAGTAGGTGGAAATGTGTAGTTTATAATAATAATTAATATGACAAACTTTTAAATATAATAATGTATTGCCAATCTACCAGTATTAACCTTCAAGACTTGAACCATAGTGATACTAATTCTCTTCAGTTTAGGTATACTATAACCTCAAGGTTAACACTAGATCCAAAAAGCCTATCACAGAATTTTTTTATTTTTCCCACAAAAGAAATAAACATAAGGGCTTAAATCAGAGCTTAAAAATTATAAATACCTTGTTTTGATTCATATCAGAATACTTATTGCTTACCATATTCTTATTTATGTAAAGGGAACATTACAGTAATTACTATTAAAATATATTCTTAGCTGGAAATTAATAGTTTTTATATCCATGAAAATATGTTTGTGACAATCACTTCCTAAAAAATACCACAAAGACTACCATGGGTCTGATAATGACTGAAAAGGTGTTTGAGATCTGAAAACCCCTCCCCCTTTCTTTCAGTTGTTATGCTTTGAAGAGAGATTCTTCTCTATAGTTGAAACTATAGCAAATTTAATTAAAGAATATAATTTGTAAAATGTGAACCTACAGTGTACTGTGCACATGGAAGAAAAATATATTTAAAATCACTTCCACTGTTGGTCATCTTTTCTCAGCAACAGAAGTTCTTGATCTACTGATGTTTAGTGAACAATAACAGCTGATGTTTTCTTGTTTAATTCAAGACTGTGGGAATGAGCTGCTTAGACTTAAACTTAGAATTTGGAACCTCTATAGACACAAGGATGTTGATTTGGTCAGTAGGAGAAAGGTCATACACAATCAAACCCTTATTCACAGAACTTTTAGTAATTTCAACTGGAATCAAAATGTAAAATTTAGGGGAATCTGAAAAGCTTTACCTCTGATCAAACATTTATTTGAGGATAAAATTATCTAATATTATAAATACAGTGCAAAATTTTTAATAAGCAGTAAGTATTAAATGTAACACATGCAATACATTTAGGAAAACATCTCTTTTTTATGTTTTGAAGGTTTCTCGCTCTTTTGGTTCTGCTCTCTCTCTCATTTATGGCCAAACTGCTTTTGAATTTTTCTTACAAATCACAGAAAGGGAAGCACATGATGAGGATGGTGATGAGGCCAATCCATTTTTACTATCTTATTCTCTCCTTATTCCTCTGGGAGCTCCTGTTCAGTCTTTACCATTCTGTAAACACTTATTTAGCCAAAAGAAACAGAATATGTTTTTCCTTCAGGCTCTCCACTCTGATATATTGAAATAGCAGGGGAGGGGGGAAAAGCCCATAATGCTTCATTAGTTAATTGTGCAGAGTACAGCTCTTTAGGGGTAAACAAGTGAAGGGCATTTGCTGAATGGCCATCCCTCTCGTCATGCATATTATGGCCTAATGATGCTAGTAATGGCGGGAGGCTCCCGGAGAGTCATTTGTCAAATTAGCACATTGAATTATTTATTGCCTCGGAGTAAAATTGTTGAAAGCAGCTGAGATGTGGATTTTATAAATCTAAAATTCAGGGGGTGGAGAGAACAGCAGAAAATTCATACAGCTGCTTGAGGGGTATGTTTGCTTTGTAACAGTTTAGTTGAATCACAACAGTCCCATTGGATAAACAGACTGAGTATATCTCTATCTTAAATATAGTGTGTGTGTTTCAAACCTTTTGGCCATTATTTACAATGTGCTGACCAAAAGTTCATCTTATTAGTCATTTTAAATCTTCATAATTCATTTCAACTGTATCATCTCTATAAACCTAAGGCAAGGTGTCAGCTATGACTAGAAGTTGTACCCAGGCTTTAATCAGAAGTGTATGGTTCCCAGTGTCTACTCCAAACACTGGTCTATGTGTGTATATTTCACCTAATACCAGGTTGTCTAAAATAAACGGAGGAAAGTTTGTTGTTTTGGATGCTAGAGGAGAAATCTTTGAACACAATGTCTTATAAAACAAGAGAATAAATACAATAAGAATTATAAATTTGGAATTTAAACTTTAAAAAAACACTGGAGATATATATATATATATATATATATATATATATATATATATATAGAGAGAGAGAGAGAGAGAGAGAGAGAGAAAGAGAGAGAGAGAGAGAACAGAAGGAATGAAGAGAGAAAGGGGTAGGATAGAGGGAAGAGAGTTCACCAATTTTCTGTGACCCCTATTATTTTTTTAAAATGATAGTCTTAATTAGATAATTGTTTGGCAAGATTTGGAATTAGATCAAAGAACAACTTAGTAATTTCAAATGAGAAGAACAGCTTTGTTAGTTCAGATTTCTTTTTAAATCCATTTATAAGGAACATCTCAGTTGAATCTCAGGATACTCTTAGGAACTGAGACCTTAAAACTTTGGGGTTGTCTGAGATCCAACAAGTAGGAAGGAAATAGTATACTGCTCAGTGCCTTCAGAATCAATGGTATTTTGATGAGCAAAAGAATTACCTAAAGTCTTTTTTTTTGGAATGGCAGTCTATAAGAAGCTAGAAAAAATTTGAAAATCTATTTATAAGTTCACAGAAATTGCTTATAATAATATCTTTTAAAATCATACACACTTTGCATTCAAGAAAAAATGGTTTCCTCTTGAATAAAGAAGTTGGCTAGAGATTACCAGGAGAATCTACAAAAATATAATGTAATGTCTAAGAAAAGATTGCTAATTCTAAAATCATACCTTCCCCTTTCTCTCCTCACTCTGCTCATAACCACCACACCCACCATAATTTATTATTGTCATCATCATCTCTACCACACACAAACCCTAGAACCAAACCACATTGTCACTGGGTGTTGATAACAGAATGACTGTGAAATATGAAATGTAGACATACTGGTATCAGGGACCTGTGCACTAAGAGAAGAAACCTGATAGCCATTAAAAAAAAAAAAAAAAAAAAAAAAAAAAAGCAGTGAGTATTGTCACATTTCACAATGACCATGAAAAACAATCCATTATGGACACTTGGTTTGAAGATATGGATGGAATATTTGAGACCACAATGTATAAAAGTTGTTTAAAACTTAAAAAATATGTAACTTAAAGGGAATAAAAATCAACATGAAAAACTATAAATTAAGGGGACAGAATTGTAGGCATATATAAGTGGTTGCTTAGAATTGTTTGTATTATATCTTTTAGCATATTAATTAATATCTGTGTACTGAGTGGCATGGGAGGGGCATTTGTGAAGTCAGAGAGAAACTGAGGGCATTGGTTATTCCTTTCCTTCCATCTTGTAGGACCCAGTGATTTAATTCAAGTTGTCAGCCTTGATGACAAGCATTTTTACCCACTGAGGTTTCTGTCTTGCTTCTTTCATTTCTTTGAGTAACGTGATCAAGATTTGAATGAATATTATTCTTAATAACACCCCAGTTTTTTCATAGAGGTCTTGTGAGTTCTAACCCGTTCTGCTGTTTTCACTGATTTTCATTGTTTTGTTGTACGATACATTATATAATCCAAAAATATGAGTGAATCTTTTCTTTATAGCCTGTACCTGTGTGTATAGTGTGTTCTGACCTTTACCCGGACTTCTTCCTCTCTCTTCTCCACTCGCTCTCCTTCTCTTTCTTTTTCTCTTTCTCTAAATATCTCCCTACCTAGCTTTGCTTAGTTTTATATTAAAACCTTTTCTGAATAAATTATGCCTTATGCTACAATATATGTATAATGTACACAGTACATTATGCACTTAAAATACATAGTGCATAATACAGAAACACATATGAGAAACTGTTATTGCCTGGTTTTAGCTGTTGATTCTTACTCTTAGCAAAGTTGAAATGCTTGCCTATACCACCCTATTTTTGCCCCTAGGTTTATGTCATATCTTTTAGTTTTCAGTTTTATTAATTCATAATAATGCAATGTGCAGATGCCAACAGAATACAGAAGGTTCCATTTCCTCTGGTGCTAGAGCTGGTGCGTGCGATTTTATCCTGCGCAACACATGTGCTTGGAATGGAACCCCAGCCTTCTGCAGGAGCACTAGGCACTATTTGCTGACCCATCTCTACAGGTTTATGTAGCTTTTAAGATTAGACATCACCCTTTTGCTCGTAGTTTCCATCTCATCTCCTTTTCTTTATTGCTTTTCCACTTTCTTTCCTTTTCACGGTTTTTATTAAAGTTCTTCTCTCTGGTGGCCCATCTTCTTCACTTAGATTCCACACATTTAGAAATGTCCCTTATTTTTCCATATGCTAATCTATTGTAACCTTTTCATTGTATTAGCACAATATTTAAAACACACTTTGGCTTTTTTGTTGTCAAGAGTGATGAGGAAATTCAAACTAATTCATCAGTCCAGTATTCAAAAAATGAAGTTAAGAAGTTTTATTTATGCTATAAATCCATTTGGTCTGTAGTGTAGAGATAACTTCTTCTGCCTCATATTTGTATACAAAACTCAATAACTATCCATATGAATATATTTAAAATACATTCTTCTTATCAGTTTACATAAGCATGAATAGATGAAAATTTTACACATTGAAAATCCTCCAAGCAGTAAATTTTGAAAGAAATGTATTTCATAATACATTGTAGTTATTCACTATAAGTCATGTTTAATATAATAGTTATTCATTATAGACATGTTTAATATCATTGATTGGTTGAGTTAGGATATCAGCTTGTGATTCTTCAGCATTTCAAAACCCTAAGCTCTTCTAAGTGCTGTGCATATGAGCACTGGGGTGGAGGCGTGGCAAAGCAGCTTGGAGCTGAAGTGCCTCACTATTAGCTACATTTGTAAGATGACTAATGTTCCTCACACCTGGGAACTTCAGTTGAGATGAATGTGGGAAGACCTTGCAGAAAAACGTGTGTTTGATTTGTGAAGCCTCTTATTCTAAAGAGGGATATTTACATTCAAGATCTCTGAGAGCAGAGTCAGCTATCCAGTAGGTGGCAATCTTATCCCAGGATACTGTCACAACAGGGTCCTTAGGCAGGATTGGGGTGTGCCTCTTGAAAAAAAAAACTCTAATTCCACTCCCAAAATTCCAAAGATTCATAAAACATGTGAACATCTTTGTGTGCTAAAATATCTCTCTGTTTTTGTTAAGCTAAAGTTTTCTAAATGTACTTCAATAAATATGACATATAGGGCATTTAATCACCAGTTACAAAGGTATAACTATATTAGCATAACATTTCCATCATCATTTTCAAATGATCACATATCACTCTTTAGAAAATACTTTTTTGCCAAATGTCAATTTATAGCATTTTCAAAAGAGTGAATGACAAGCTGTAAAATGTCATCACCCTTGCAGCAGTTTAAAGGAGAGCAAATAAAGTGTTTTTGTGATCTGTATCCCACCAGACCTATCACAACTATTAAGAAATTTTGAGTGAAACATTTTGAAAAATATTGTGCAAAAGAACCAAATGATTTCTAATAGTGAAGTTCTAAACATGTGTTTATGTATAAAGACAAAAATGGTGTGCTTGTCTAATGATGGAGAAGAAGCTTAGAGGAAGGGTTGGTATATTGTGGAAATATAATCTTATCTGAAAATTTTCAGGTGATATGGCATATTTTTAATATTGCTGCTATTATGGAACATAAATATCACTCTTTAGCAGCAATCTGAGAATAATCTGTCTAAAGCACTCGGTCCTCTCACATTTTGTTATATTTTGTATTATTTCAAAATAAAGAGAATTTGAAGTTATTATTTGGGGAAGTTATTTTTAACAAATATCATCTATATTTATAAGATAGCATGTGGTGCTCTAATACATGCAGAGATGATGTAGTATATTTTGTTCTGTTTTTAGACAGGATATTTCTTTGCATCTGAGGATGACCTGGATCTTACTGTGTAGCCAAGGCTGATCTCATGAACCTCATGACTATAGTTTCTGGAGTGTTGAGATTATACTTGTGGTTTACTACACACTGGATGCATTACATAATATCTAAAGCAAATTAAAAATCTTTATCTCTTCAAATAATAATTATATCTTTAAGCTGTAAACACCCAAACACCTTCTTCTAGCTTTGAATATGTATAGTACCTTACTGTCAGCATGTGCTCACCCTACTGTGCAATAGCACATCAAAAGCCATTGTCCATGTAACGATGCACAGTAATCAACTGTAGTTTAACAACCATTAAATAGCCTTTCCCATTCCCCACCCCCAACCAACTTTACCAGTCTTTGGTAAGTATCATTCTTCTTTCAGTTCCTACAGAAATAAATATTTTGGCTTTCACATGTTAGAGAGATCATGAAGTGTTTGTCTTACAGGGCATGTTGATTACTCTTATCATTACTAATAACAACAGATTATCAAGAACTTCACTAATGTTATTAAAAATGATAGATTTCACACCACTATAGTTGAATTGTATTCCACCTTGCACATGTATCACATATGAGCTGATGAACACAAAAGTAATTATTTTGGGTTTGGTATTCATCTTCTCAAGTGTAGACAGATAGCATGGCATCCCTACTGCTCAGTAATATTAAGTTCTGAACTGTGAGTGAAATAGTGCTTATAGCTCCTTGCCCTACTGTCAAACACAACTAATGTTAGCCAAAACTCTGTGTGAAAGTGTTGCCTGTCATTTTGGAAAGTAACATGACATCACCATTATGATATTTCCCACTGCAGTTAGCCTCTCAGCCTCCATCACTGAATGACGTCTGAATGGGAAGAGGTCTGTGAAAACAGATATAAGGCAGCTGCAAAGCATAGGTATTTGTGGTTTAAGACCACTGAAGTTTTGAAACTGCTTGCTAGCTTAGTGTAATCTACTCTATAGTGCAGAGAAAGTTAAATTTAGAAACATAAGCTATGTTGTAAAATATTAAAGCATATGTTCTATTTAGCCGCCCCATCTAGAATAGGAATTATTTATAATGTATGGCAACATATAACTGGCAAAGTGATCTTGAACTGTAGAAATATTTTTTAGTACAGAGAAGGTAATTGTGATTTTAGCATACCTCCTCAGAATAAAGACTTCATTTATAATTACACAACACTCATTTTTTTTCTTAGAAGGCTTGAGAATCTCTTAACAGATGTTATTTTAAATTAATATCAGAAAACCAGAGATTTTTCTAAAAAAACATACCAAATTTATATAGTAATGTAGATAAAATATATTTCATACATAGTTTATATAATACTGGTTAGAAATTTAACTACCTAAATGTCTATAAGGTATTTCTCAGATGTATGGATTTTCATTGAGAACCAATTTTCTAAGAAAAAATATAACAATACTAGAGACATCAAAAGATTGATAGACCCCAAGAAATCCAATATTTCTATCCTGGATTTAAACAAGAATATATACAATTATTTTTTTAAAAAGAAGTGAATTTAGCCACCAGAGAACATTTTTTATAACGACTTCCTTTCTGTAACACTCATTTGAGTCATTGAAAATGTTATAATTACTTTAATTCATTAATTAAATATTTTGTTATTTCTGAATATAGCTATCTATAATCGGCATTCTACTACATTTTATTAACAAGGAAAAATAGGTGGATTTAGTATCCTGATAATTAATTACCATAATATATGATCTTGATTTGTGATGGGTATAAAAATTCTGTTTGATTTCTAATCTGAAAAACCGTCATTATTTTCAGAAAATACATATAATTTGGGTATGTAATAGATTTAAAAGATAAAACATCTTTAATTTCTTAGCTACTACCTGAATGTTACAGCAATTGATGCCATTAATTAGTTAATGTCATTTTACCAATCATATTAAGAGTTCTCAAAGTTTATATTGCTTTGGAGACGTGTATATTATCTGGGATGGTTCAAGCCAGCCATGGATGTGTTGGATATGGGAAAGTTACAATAGAAATCACCCATGAGAACAAAACAAACTTATAATTTGCTTAATATAAAATATTTTATGTAACAATATACTAATATTTGAGATTCATCAAGTATTATATCCTATAAATAACAATCACAAAAAAGTCTATTAAAATATTAGAATAATAACTTGTACAAAAGGGGCTATTGAAGGTCACATTAATTTTCTGGATGTGTTGATGGTGTATTTCACATACGTGGAAGTAATTTATATAATTAAAATTCATAGAAATCTATTTTTATTAACAGATGCTCATGATAATTTTATTTTTGAGGATTTACATATTTTATTTAGTTTTTGAGAGTTTATATGAGTACTGTCTTTCTTTTTTATA
>PVIH01013081.1:0-60188 GCA_004025045.1 Sigmodon hispidus
GGTATATAAAGAGCTCAAGAATTTAGATCCCAAAACCTTGAATAACCCTATCAAAAAATGGGGTTCAGATCTAAAAAGGGAATTCTCAGCAGAGGAACTACGAATGGCTGAAAGGCACCTGAAAAAGTGCTCTTTATCTTTAGCCATCAGAGAAATGCAAATCAAAACAACTTTGAGATACCACCTAACACCTGTTAGATTGGCTAAGATAAAAGGCACAGATGACAGCCTATGCTGGAGAGGATGTGGATCAAGGGGAACACTACTCCATTGTTGGGGGTAATGTAAGCTTGTTCAGCCACTTTGGAATGCAATATGGCGGTTTCTCAGAAAATTGAGAATCAATCTCCCCAAGGATCCAGCAATACCACTTCTGGGTGGATACCCTAAAGAGGCACATTCACACTCCAAAGGTATTAGCTCAACTATGTTCATAGCGGCATCATTTGTATTAGCAAGAACCTGGAAACAACCTAGATGCTCCTCAACTGAAGAATGGATTAACAAACTGTGGTAAATCTACACAATGGAATGGTACTCAGCAGTAAGAAAAAAATGATATCCTAAAATTTGCAGGCAAATGGATGGAATTGGAGAATATCCTCCTGAGCGAGGTATCACAATCTCAGAAAGATAAGCAGGGGATGTACTCACTCATTAGTGGTCTCTAAACAACTAAACAAGAAAAAAAGCCATGCATGCCCAAGCTGCAATCCACAACCACTGAACAGCTTGGAATGCGAAATACCCTGGAATGACCCTTCGGACCCCACTCCAACTATAGGAACACCTGACTCACTCTTGAGGTAGGGGAGACAAAATGGATTTGATCAGGAGTGGAGACTGATCCAAGCATTATTGGGTCAGTGGGACTTAGGACAGTCTGCTCCCTGCCCAGGGAGGGGATGGGGAGTTGTGGAGAAGAAAAGTTACCTGATGTGGTGGGAGGAGGAAGGGACCTTGAATAAGGATATACAGGGATGTAAAAAAAATTCAGAGGGAAACCTGAACACAAAGTAAATATATGTGTAGCAATCTTATTTGCATTATCACCCTTGATAAGTCATGCTTATGATTTTTATCTTCTTTATAGTTATTGTTAACTTTTCAGCATTTTAAATTCATTTTACTTTTTTTTGATAAATACAAAATAAATAAAGAAGAAAAAAAACCAAAGAAGTTTGAGGAGTTTGGATTAGGAAGTAGTGGCAAAGTGACTAAAAGGTTGTGAGTCAATAGAGAGTGGCAAAGTAGAGGCTATGTTTGCAGTAAGCCTATACAACAATGTTGTTAAAATTGAGAAATATGGGTCAAGAGTTAAATTAGAGAAAGCTGAGAAAGCTTTGAATGCCAGGCTAAAATAAGAGATGTCATTTCATTTGTGTTAGTGTGGTTGGGCACCACTGGAGTTTACCCCCAAGCAAGGCCATGAGCCTTAGGATTTGTCATGTTGCAGCCACTACGCCCCACACACACTGTGTTAGCTCTCAGATGCATATTTATGCCCCAATACAAAGGCACCATCATATAAAAAGGAAACACTACTAAAACTTAAACCCCAAATCAAATATCACACTCTAATAGTGAGAGACTTCAATAGCCCACTTTCACTCTTGGATAGGTCAACCAGACACTCAACAACAGAGAAATAAACGGTCTTACAGAGGTTATTTTGCAAATGGATTTAATAGATATTTACAGAAGCTTCCACTCAAATACAAAGGAATATACATATTTCTCAGCAACTCATGAAACTTTCTCTATCATTGACCATATACTTGGTCATAAAGCAAATATCAATACATACAAAAAAATGAGAATAACCCCTTGTATCATATCAGAACACCATGTTCTAAAGTTAGAATTAAACAACAAAAAAAGCATACAAACTCATAGAAATTGAAATCTTTATATTGAACCACCTTTGGGTCAAGAACGAAGTTAAGAAAAAAAAAAAAGAAATCAAAGACTTCCTAGGATTTATTGAAAGTGAATTTACAATATACCCAAACTTGTGGGACACAATGAAATCAGGGCCAAGAATAAAATTCATAGCACTAGATGCCTATATAAAAAAAAACCAAAAGAAATCTCACACCAGAAACCTAACAATTCAGGTGAAGGTTTTAGAACAATCAGAGGCAAACTCACCTAGAAGGAGTAGACAGTAGGAAATAATCAAACATAAGGCTGCAATCAGTACAATAGAAACAAAGAGAACGATACAAAGAATCAATGAATCAAAAAATGGGTTCTTTGAGAAAGTCAACAAGATAGACAAACCCTTATCTAAACTAAACAAAAGGTAGAGAGAGAGTATCCAAATTCACAGAATCAGATGAAAATGGGGACATAATAACAGACACTCAGAAAATCCAGAGAATTATCAGGTCATACTTTGAAAATATGTACACTACTAAAATGGAAAACCTAAAAGAATGGACAGCTTTCTGGACAGGTACCAATTACCAAAATTAAATCAAGAGCAGATTGAAGTCCTAAACAGATCTACAATGTCAAAGGAAATTGAAGCTGTTATTAAAAGTCTCCCAAATAAAAAGAGCCTAGGACTCTTTTATTCCAGAATTCTACTAGACTTTCAAAGAATGAATACCAGTAGTCAACAAACTGTTCCATACAGTAGAAACTTCAGGAATTTTGCCAAACTTTTTTATGAGGCCATAATAACCCTGATCATCAAACCAGTCAAAGATGCAACTAAGAAAGAAAATTGTAGACAAAGTTTACTCATGAATATTGATGCAAAAAATACTCAACAAAATTTTGACAAACCAAATCCAACAACATTAAAAATAAAAGTCCTCCACCACAATCAAGTAGGCTTCATCCCAGAAATGCAGGGATGGTTCACCATGTGAAAAACTGCAAATGTCATCCATCATATAAACATATTGAAAGAAAAACACACATAATCGTCTACTTAGATGCTGAAAAAGCCTTTGACAAAGTCCAGCACACTTTTATGATAAAAGTTCTGGAGAGATCAGGAAAACAGGGAAAATAACTGAATATAGTAAAGGCGATTTACAACAAGCCAATGGCCAACATCAAAATAAATGGAGAGAAACTCAAAGAAATCCCATTAAAATCAGCAATTAGACAAGGCTATCCCCTCTTCCATTACCTATTCAACATAGTTCTCAAAGTTTTAGCTAAAGCAATAAGAGAATGAAAGGACATTAAGGGGATACAAATTGGAAAAGAAGAAGTGAAACTATCTCTATTTGCAGACGACATGTTTATATAATTAAGTGACCAACAAGCTTGTACCAGGGAACTCCTGAAGCTGATAACCACCTTCAGCAATGCAGCAGGATACAAGATTAACTCAAATAAGTCAGTAGCTCTCCTATACATTAAGGATAAAAGGGCTGAAAAGGAAATAAGGGGAAACATGACCCTTTATAACAGCTGAAAATAGTATTAAATACCTCGGTGTAACTATAACCAAAAGAAGTAACAGATCTATTTGACAAAAACTTTAAATCACTGAATTAAAAAATTGAAGAGCATATCAGAAAATGGAAAGACCTACCATGCTCCTGGATAGGTAGGATCAAAATAGTGAAAATGACAATTCTACCAAAAGCAACCTACAGAATCAATGCAATTCTCTTGAAAGAACAATATGAAATTTCATTTGGAGTAACAGAAAAGCCAGGATTGTCAAAATAATTTTGCTCAATAAAAGAACCTCAGTAGGCATCACCATCTCTGACTGTAAGCTATACTATAGAGCAACAGTAATAAAAATAGCCTGGTACTGGCATAAAAACAGACTTATGGATCAATGCAATCGAACTAAAGATCCCAACATTAAGTCACACACTTATGAACACCTGAATTTTGACAAAGAGATTAAAAATATGCAATGTAAAAAAGATAGTGTCTTCAACAAAATGTGTTAGCATAACGGAATGGCAATGTGTAGAAAAATGCAAGGAGATCCAAGCCAATTACCCTGCACAAAACTCAAATCCAAGTGGATCAAAGACCACAACAAAAACTAGCTATACTGAGCCTGATAGAAAAGAAAGTGGGAAATACCCTTCAACATGTTATCATAGGTGACCACTTCCTAAATATAACATCAGCAGCACAGACACTAAGAACAACGATAAATAAGTGGGACCTCTTGAAACTGAGAAGCTTCTGTAAGGGCTTTTTCTTTTTCTTTTTCTTTTTTTTTACTTAGGACCCTTTTAATGACATCTTCAGTTTCATTTAGGGTTATCCATCTGTTTAGGTAATTAACCTGGTATTCATTGAATTTTGGTAAATGGTACCTGTCCAAAAAGCTGTCCATTTCTTCTAGGTTTTCCATTTTTGTGGCATATAAATTTTCAAAGTATAATCAGATAATTCTTTGGATTTCCTGCGGGTCTATTGTTATGTCCCTCTTTTCATTCCTGATTTTGTTGATTTGGATACTTTCTCTCTGCTTTTTGGTTAGTTTGGATAAGGGTTTATCTACCTTATTGACTTTCTCAAAGAGCCAACTCTTTGATTCATTGATTCTTTGTATTGTTCATTTTGTTTCAATTGTATTGGTTTCATCTCTAAGTTTAATTATTTCCTGCCATCTACTCCTTCTAGGTGAGTTTGCTTCTAATTGTTTTAAGACTTTCAGTTTTGCTATTAGTTCTCTAGTGTGGGATTTCTTTAGGCTTTTTATATAGGGATCTAGTGCTATGAATTTTCCTCTTAAGACTGCATTCATTGTGTCCCACAAGTTTTGGTACATTGTGGATTCGTTTTCATTAAATTCTAGGAAGACTTTGATTTCTTTATCAGTTTCTTCCTTGACACAGGGGTGGTTCAGCTGAGTGATGTTTAGTTTCCATGAGGTGGTAGGCTTTCTGTGATTTTTGATGTTGTTGAACTCTAATTTTAGGCCCTGGTAGTCCAGTATGATACAAGGGATTATTTACAATTTTTTGTTTCTATTCATATTTGCTTTATGACCAATTATGTGGTCAATTTTAGAGAAAGTTCCATGTGGTGCTGAGAAATATATATATTCCTTTGCATTTGGGTGGAAGTTTCTGTAAATATCGATTAAATCCATTTGCATTATAACCTCTTTTAGACTCCTTGTTTCTCTGTTGAGTCTCTGTCTGGTTGACTTATATAGGGGTGAAAGTGGGGTATTGAAGTCTCCCTCTATTAGGGTGTGAGAACTGATATGGGATTTGAACTTAAGCAGTGTTTCTTTTACATAGGTAGGTGCCCTTATATTAGGGGCATAAATATTCAGGATTGAAATCTCCTCTTGAACAATTTTTCCTGTGATGAATAAGTAATGACGATCTTGGTCCCTTTTAATTGCTTTTAGCTTAAAGCCTACTTTGTTTGATATCAGGATGGCAAATCCATTTTGTTTCTTAGGGCCATTTGATTGAAAATCTTTTCCCATCCCTTTACTCTTAGTCTGTGTCTGCCCTCATGGTTGAGGAGTGTTTCTTGTATGTAGCAGACGATGGCTTCTATTTTTGTATTCATTTTGTTGGTGTGTCTTTTTATAGATGAGTTGAGTCCATTGAGATTAAGAGATATTAGTTCCCACTGATTGATGTTTTCTGCTATTTTGGATGGTAGCTTGTATGTATTTCCTTTCTCTGGTCCTTTCTTCTTTGGGAATGTTGAATGTTTGTGGTTTCATGGGTATATCTGGGATTCTTAGGTTGGAGTTTTTACTTTGGATTGGTAGACAAGCATTGTTTCAGTCTGACTTTGTCATGAAATATCTTGTTTAATCCATCTATGGTGATTGATAATTTTGCTGAGTACAGTGGTCTAGATTGGCAGCCATGCTCTTTAATGTCTGTATAACTTCTGACCAAGCCCTTCTTTCTTTCATTGTTTCCATTGAATAGTCAGGAGTTATTCTGATGGGTCTGCCTTTATAAGTAAGTTGTCCCTTTTCTTTTGCAGCTCTTAAATTTTTTTGTTCTGTATGTTTTGTAGCTTGATTATTATGTGGTGAGGAGACTTCTTTGGGTTTCATATATATTTGGTGTTCTGTAAGCTTCTTGTATCTTTATAGGCATTTCCTTCTTTAAATTAGGAAACTTTTCTTCTATGATTTTATTGAATATGTTATCTGTGCCTTTGAGTTGGTCTTTTTCTCCTTCTTCTATTCCTATTATTCTCAGGTTAGGTCTTTTCATGGTGTTCCAGATTTCCTGAACATTTTGTGTTATGACTTTTTCGGTTTTAGTATTTTTTTTTTGACTGATGGATCTATTTCTACTACTGAGTCTTCCACTCCAGAGATTATGTCTTCCATCTCTCGGATTCTGTTGGTTATGCTTGTTTCTGTAGTTCCAACTCTTTTCTTCAGATTTTTTATTTTCACCTTTGCCTCATTTTGTGCCCTTTTTATTGCTTCTATTTCAGTTTTTAGTTCCTGGAATGTTTCTTTTATTTTTTGGTTTTTCTTTTCTTGGTTTTCTTTTAAGGATTTGTTCATCTCTTTCATTTTTTTTGTTTGTATTTTCTTCTATTTCTTTAAGGGAATTTTTTTTTATATCTTCTTTGAAGGTTTCAATAATCTTCATAAAGGTGTTTTTGGTGTTGTTTCCTTCTGCTTCCTCTTCATTGCTCTGTTTAGGTCTTGTAGTTGTCGAACCACCAGTTTCTTCTGGTGTTGTCTTGCTGTTTTTATATTGTTATATGTATTCTTGCACTGGCATCTGACCATGGCTTTAGTGGTTCACAATTAGGAACCTCCTAGTCAGTTGTGGCAAAAGGACTTGTGTGTCCCCTGTCTCCTCTGAACAAGTGGTCCACTCGATCTCTGACTTTGCTCTGGAAAGGGGTCTGAATTTCAAATTCACAGTCCTTCTCTGCTGACACAGTTGGAGGTACGGTCGGCCATGCAAGGTCCCCTCTTTTAGATGTGTCTAGATGAGCACCTCACTGCCAAACCCTAGTCCTGTCTGATAGAAAGAGCTGAGATTACACTCTAGGAATTGACGGTGGTCCCTGAGAGAGACTCTCCGGAAGCTCCTTTTGTGTTTCAGAAACCACACTCGTGCACTTAATGGACTGCAGGTTTTAAAAAGGAGACATTAAATGTGATTGGAGTGAAAAGTGGGCACAGCTTAGGACAATAACTAGAAGGGAGGAAATAGATTTGATCAAAATACTATTTTCATGTATGAAACTACTAAAATGTTTTTGTTGCTAATAATCATTTTCAAAATATGCCAATACCTCATTTGATTTAGGATCTAAGTTTCTACTGACCTCACAAAAGTATGATTTTTCAGAGAGTAATGCACATGTGTGCTCTGTAATTAATTGTGCTTTAGAAACAAAATTAAAATTTTATGATCTTTTATATGACTGCACATAACATTCACACTCACATATGTGCATGCAGAAATTTAATGAATTTGATGGTTTAGATCCACTGTATGTAATAAAGGCTTTTTACAGTGAACATAGACTTGAGAAGAAAAGCAATTGCTACTTATATGAGTTAATGAGAAATGAAGAGATCTTACAAAATGACCTTTTAGAAAGTGTAACTTGGGCTAAATTAAGAATAAGCTGTCAAGTTAATCACTGATGTTGCTTTATGCCATGAGCACACTGACTGTGTTTTTATAAAAAGGAAAAATATTAATTATAAAATTATTTCAGTGTACATTCCAAAGCAGATTATTTGCGGGTTTATAAAGAGAAAATGTGTAGCTATATCCTAAAATCAATACGAATTCAAAACCTAAATTTATGGTGCTTATAAGTTAAATTACACTTTCAATATAAACCTCCTGAGAAGGAAACACTTACTTTAGAATGCAAATCATCACTGCTATGATCTCATTAAATTTATGAATCAATCTGAGAACTTTACCAATGATTGAGTTCTGAATATTACTAACATAAAGATGCAGATTTAAAATCCTTTAACTTATGCTTATAAGTAATATTTAAAAAATGTATTTTAAAATAAATTGGTATAATAAATTCTACTTAAGTTAAACAATAATGAATTGCACTTGAGATGACCATTTCAACTTCTTATTTTTGTCAATGATACATTTATGAAACATTTAATAGAAAACATAAGACTATTGCACTTTATTTTATGTTACCAATATGTTTATAGGCTAATAATATTTTTCTGTTAGTCAAAAATACTGTCTTACAATTTTATTTTAATCTTTGTAATTTGAGGGAGGCTAACAAACTGGGCCACTAGAGGTCACTAGCGATCTATATTTTACTAGATAGCTGTTTAAAAATGATGTAATTGGATAACTTACAAATGTGTGGTTTCAGGGTTAAAAATCCCTTGCTACGTATGGTACAAGTCTAAATTTAGACAGATGTGTTTTAATGATAAAATATCATCCTTGGAAATTTTAGTGATTCTACAGAAATAAATAAGTAGTGACTATGTTCATTTATAAATGGAGGGTTAGTAAGTTTTACTAATTTGAGGCAGTCTGTGGAATGGGTGCCTTTTAAGGCAAACATGGAATGAGAACACCTTTATGAAATGCATGAAATGTGGCTGAGGACTCAGTTTGTAGGACAGTTTTGACTTTCTGGCTAGAGGACAGATCCAGCCTCTACTGTACAGGTTAAATGAAAGTAGCATGCTCCATGATTCCAGCAAACTTCTTCTAGGTTCATCTTTTCAAGAGTGTCTGTCATATTATGAAGTTTTGTTAGAAGAAAATTTAACTACATTTTCTCTTCATTCTCACAGATAGACACATATGTAGAAATCAATAACAAAATGTCGCGTGCGACCTCGCCAGCAAGGAAGACACAACATCGGATCCTTCTCTTTGCAGTTTATTCTGGCCTTTTAGATATCTTCTTGTCTTTCACTCACTCACTCTCACTCTCAGACAGATGACAAATGATGAACGACCCCGGGGGGGGAAGTCCGCTCGTGGCTACATATCCTCTGGGCCTCCAATCCTGGTAAGCCACGTGGGCATCGCCCATAGGTCCTGAGGCATGGAAGCAAGCCACCATCCTTGCCTACAGCCAATAAGAAGTTGTTTACTCCAGAGAGCACTCACCATCCCATCAGGAAGGTGGAAGGCGGAAACCAGCGCCATCTTTAGGGCGTGGTACAACGCAGTTCTCCACAATAAAAGTATACCTTTATGATTACACTTGACACGTACAAGAGAATCAAATAATTGTTACTGGTAATAGTTCTTTATTGGTAGCATCAGACAAAGGTAGAAACTATTCTTTCAAGTCCTTATGACATTTTAGATTAAGCATACTTTTGTTTGAATCAGTTGCCTTATGAACTTTATCAGTGGCCCCTCATTTACTTATTTGATTAATCTATAGAGATTCCTGCCCAGCATGTTAATGATTTATTCATTAGTTGATGACTATCTGGGCTGTATTCAATCTCTTCCTGTTAAGAATAGAGCAAGATTGATATG
This sequence comes from Sigmodon hispidus, assembly GCA_004025045.1. Classification (NCBI taxonomy): domain Eukaryota; kingdom Metazoa; phylum Chordata; class Mammalia; order Rodentia; family Cricetidae; genus Sigmodon; species Sigmodon hispidus. Next base: position 9,450 of record PVIH01013081.1, read on the forward strand.
GATGTACAATGATCTCTGTTGTAAAATATTGACTTCATTGTGAATATGCACAAGAATATATGTATATATATATATATATATATATATATATGGAGATAGGTAGATACTTCTTAGCTTCCTGAGGAATTAATTTTTATTATGTCTGTATAAGTTTACAATCTCACTAGCAATGAATAAATATTTGCATTTTCCCACATCTTCACCAGTATGTTTTCTCATTGTTTTATTAGCCTTGGCTATTCATACTGCAGAAAGACGAAATTTCAAAGTAATTTTCATTTGCATTTATCTGGTAACTAAGGAATTGACTATTTCTTGAAGTTTTTTTTCAGACATTTGTGTTTCATCTTTTAAAGAATCTGTTCCTGTTTGTACTAGTTTTATAACTGTTTTTTTATTTTCTCGATGTTAACTATTGCTAGTTCTTCATACATTATAGATACCAACCATACATATGACATATAATTGGTAAGAATATTTTCTCATTCTGTAGGCTGCCACTTTGTCTGAATAATGTTGTTCTTTGCTATACAGAAGCTTTTCAGTTTCATGAAGTTACAGTTTTTAATTGTTTATCTTAAGACCTGTGCTTTAAGGGTCTTGTTCAAAAAAGTTCTTTCCTGTGCCTAAAAATCCAAGCTTATTTTTCACTTTCTCTTCTATTGGATTAAGGGTATCTCATTTTACATTGAGGTCCTTGATGCATTTGGAGCTGAGGGTTTTCTTAAGCGAATCCAATCACATATTTTTATTTTTCTATATGCATAAGTAATAAATGTCAGTGTGAATGTTAACCAAAGTTACTCTTGGAGTGAAAAGAATAAAAGAAAACTGGACCCATGGTAAACAGAAAAAGAATTCTTAAGATGACTCAAATGTTAGTATCAAAGACTGGATTTTAAATTGGCTTCTGTGTATGTGAGGAAGGATTTAAATTAAATGATGCTGAACTAATAAAAAAGCTAGGCAGAAACCCCAATATGTTTGTGCTGGCTAGATTTTCATTAACTTACACAAGCTAGAATCATTTGGGAAGACTGCTCCCCCAAGCCTATGAACAAGTCAGTAAATTTACATGAAGTTGATTCTTAACCTCAATCTGTAGACAAGTTTTTACCTTACTATTATAAGATCTCAGTCAACTGCTGCTAAAACTTTGGAGACTAACCTACAATTCAGGGAAGGTTTATGGATTACATACATGGGTTGTGAGGATTATAACACACATAGAAGGAAAATTCTTAAATTATGGGCTTGCAGAAGCATAAAAAAAAGGATGGTGACAGTGTCATGTATTAGCAAATCTCTAATTTTTCATATATTAAAAACACCAACAGTAAGAAAAATGTCATCAGAATTATCTGTTTTAATCACTCATGCAATGACTGAACTATAGCAAATTTGATTAATTATATGCCCAGTGTTAATTATGCTATTTAAAAGAAATTGTTCACCAAATTCAGATTTAAAAGTAGAGATTGTTGTACTCATTTAAAATAAAATAAAATCAAGTTTCAACAATATGTTATTTTTAATAAATCTGCTTGCTATAAAGAAGTGATGTAAGTAAACAAAAGTATAAGGATAAAAAATCTATACTATGCAAATGAGAAGAATTGACAGCTGATGTGACTATATTAAAATAATACAAAATGCACCTCGAGGCAATGCTAGTTGTGCTAACACTAGGTGGCGCTAACTACCTGAAAGAAATAGGATATTTTGGGAGAGGATTTTCTCAAGACAAAAAGATAAATTAACCAAGAAGACATATCAATTGTAACTAATATGCACCTAATAATAGAGTGAAATATATACATAATGAACAAACAGAGCCAATAAGAACAATAGAAACACAAACATGATTGAAGAGCTTAACACTTTTTCATTTATTTTACATTTACCACAGTGTCCCTTCCTTCTCTTCCCTTCATTCCCTCCCTACTCCCATCTACCACCCTTCCCATCCACTTCTCTTCTGTCTCCATTCAGAAAGATACAGGCCTTCCACGTACTTGAACAAAGCGTGGCACATCAAGTTGAGGTAGGACCCAGCTCCTCTCTTCTGCGTAAAGGCTGGGCAAGGTAATTCACTGTGAGGAACAGGTTCCCAAAAGTTAGTCAGCTAAGCACCAGAGACAGGTCCTAATCTCACTGGTCAGAGCCTTACAAACAGACCAAGCTAAACAACTGTCACCCACATGCAGAGGTCCCAGGTCAGTCCGATGTAGACCTTCTAGCACTTGGTTTAGAGTCCATGAAATAGTTTCTTTTAAAAAGTTGAAAAACAAATCAGGGAAACATCACCATTTATGATACGCACAAATAATATAAAATATTTTGGGGTAATTCTAATCAAACAGGTGAAAGATCTGTACAATGAGACTTTAAGTCTTTGAAGATAGAAAATGAAGAAGATATCCGGAAATGAAAAGATACCCCATATTCAACTTCCCAACATAATAGCATTGGGGCAAGAGGGTGAGGTTACATACAGGAGCTGCCTTTATATTCTAACTTGTACCTGTCTAACTGAATCAGCTACGAGTTCTTGAGTAAGAATTGGATAGCTCTGTTTTACTTCTGGAAAGGTTCGCTGGTGAGAACAGTCTAAAAGAAGCATCTGGAGAGTCTGCAATACTACCTGCCAGGCTGATGTTGGGGGTATGGCAGACTGCCATACTTTTCCCATGATGTTCTGTCCATTGTTTTCTTCTCTGCTGCTACTTCAATTTTTCTTCCTTTACATTACAACTTCTTCTTCTGCAAAATAATCTTAAAAACAAAATACTTTGCATTTCCTCCTCTCCCTTCTTTCTTTTTTCTCTCATTCTTTAGTCAAAAAATTTTTATTGACAGTTCATTTCTAAGTAAAAGAAGAACAGGAGTAAAAATTTTAATTTTTCATTTAATTGACAGGACTTGAAAAAGTAAAAAAAAAAAAAAACAACAAAAACAACAACAACAAAAAAAAAAACCCTCTACTGTAGCCTACTATATACATTGTAAAAGTGGGCAAAAGTCTGACAGAAGGGTGTGGGCACGTGATACTCTTATGTAAAGCATTCTCAGGTGTGGCAAAAATGGAAGTAAACCAGCAGAAGAGTCACTAAAAATGCCCTAGTAAGCTTGAGTCCCTTGGGAAGAGGACACATCAGTTAAGAAGTTACCCCTACCAGATTATCCTAGGAGAAGCCTGTGGGGAATTACCTTTATTGATGATTTTGTGAGATGATCTAGCTCACTGAAGGCAGTGACACCCCTCAGAAGGAGGGTCCTGAATGTCATAAGAAAGTTTGAACAAGCTATGAGTAGGGAACCTATAAACAGTTTTCTTCCATGCCTCTGTTTCAGTTCTTGCCTCCAGGTTCCTGCCTTGAGATCCTGCCCTAATTTCTCTTAGTGATGATGTGTAACCCAAAAAACTGTACAATGAAATAAATCTTTCATCCTCTCCTAGTTGTTTTTGGTCATGATAGTCATCAAAACAATAAATACCTTAAGATGGCCAAGAAATCAAGACAGTAGAAAGGTGAATGTTCTTGATAAAGGGGTTAACTTGCTGGGTTAGAACTACTGCACTGGAGCCTGTGAGCTCCAGCAAGATGACTGAGGCCAGAATGGTTTCCCTAACAGCTTAGAGATGTCACTGATTTTAGATAATGGATTTGAGATTTTACTGTAAGGAAAATGTTAAGGCCAGGGGAAATTCCTATCTTTTCCCAAATGCCTTGTGCTTAGACAAATCCTTCATGTCTCACCTATCTAAGGTCTTTGAAGTATGTTTTTATAAAGACAACAGCTCTTCTCTACAAAGGATTCTAAGCCTCTTGGTTCTGAGTGTTATTTACAACTGAAAAAGAATAATAAATGTAGCTGTCAAATACTACAAAAAGTAACAAGAACAGGGAATAATTCTCATAAACTAATACTGCAGATGACTAAAATTAATGCTGCACCAATGATGTAATTGTTATTGCTTAACTGCACACAGGTGCTTATCTTAAGATGACTTAAATGTAGTTTGAATGAGCACATTTCATCCTGAGTAATTGTTATTACTGCAATTATCTCAAAAACATGGCAAAAGAAGAGATATATGGAAGTCATAATCACCTAGATCCTGGAGCCACCACAGGTGGCTTTGATTGGGAGACTCTCAGTAGAATTACATGGTTTTTGCCTAATCCCCACCTGGTGAGTGCTCTTGTATTTGCTTGAAAACATATTCTGAGGAAAGATGATTTTCTGTTCACTGCCCATGCATTCTTCCTTCTGATTCTAACCCCTGGAGGAATGATTTCTTAGTTATGCCACTGGTTTTCTGTACACAGCCTTGACTTATACAGTAAACAGAAAGCTTCATACCAGTTACACACAGTTATTGCTCACATGTTCTGTGAATAGCACTGAGAAGACACATTTCCAACATTACTATCAAATATTGGGTTCCACATCTTTCCAGAGCTTTTCAGGTTTGCTTTTGAGTCATTTCAGTTTGTTTGTGTTGATAAATCTCTTACCATTTATCTCCCCTTGAATTTAATTTTTCTGGATCTCCAAAGTGGTGGTTACAACAAAACATGGTGCTTCTTGTCAGTTGGTTCTCCATAATTACTACATTCCTCTTGGTGAGTAGTCAAATGCTTTGAAATCTTAAGATTTAAAACATTAACATTCTTACTTTGTAGCCTTTTCTGTGTAATCTCACTCCTATGTATTTAAAGAGAACATCTTTACCTCCTAAACTCCAATTTATACTTTGGACTTGAAAAGCATCCCCTTCACAAAACCTAAAATAAAGTGACCTTTGTGTGGTCTGCTTTTGAAAATCACACACACTAGCAGTTCTAAAAGTTCTCTAAGGTGACTATGTCCAACACAGTATCTGGTCACAACTTGGGTTATTTTAATTTAATGTTTTACTTTTGACAAGCAGATAATGGAGAAAGGAAGGGAGGGAGGAGAAAGGATAAAAACATGTACTTAGTGTTCTGAGAGGTAGGACCAAAAATAACCTCAATTTCTGTGTTCTTTCTCACCTGAGCAAAGGTGGCCTGGGCTCAGACTGGGAACAATTTGTCCCCTTGACTTTTGGCAACTCCTTTGCTGTCACTAAAGGATAAGATGGGACTGAAATGATCTATTTCAAATGCTATTGGGCAGAGTTACAAAGTGTACCTTAAACAAACCTAGGAATATACATAGTACCATTATGCATTCTGTATATTAAAGACTGAGTAAGTAAGAATGGGTCGTCCTTGTTGTTTCACATGCATGCCTCTTCTCCTCTTTGCCAGTGTGTTCACCCATGGCTCTCAGATTATTTTTAAATACAAACTATCACAGCATTGACACATTTTCTGAGGATAGGTGAACCTTTAATCCTTTATGATATGCCTGGGGATTTGCTTAAGGCATCGCCTTTACACAGCTAGGCTAAAAATACACCAGAAACTATGAAAATATAAACATCCTCTCCCTCTCTCTAAAGCACACAACTGACATACAATCCTCGGGAAAACAACCATAATATACAAGACATTTCCATGCAACAATCTAGTTTATTGCTAAATAAATAATTGTGCTTACTTGGGAAATAGCTAATGTAATTATTTTTAGAGATATCTTTAAAAATCTGATGATACTTTTTTATTGGTTTGTTTATAAACATATGCATATATACCCACACGCAAACATATCATATATATCTATATTACTCAATTAGCTGCAGAGCATTTGAGTTCTTCTCACCTTCTGAATACTTTGTATAATGCTTATATGTACATTATTGTTTTTCCTTTTGTATTTGAGAGTTTATTTCTAGAAGTGAAATTGCTGGATGAGAGAACTTTTCTTACTAACTATGCACAATTATTCCAAATTTATATAGTCGTTTCTGTGTTTGCTTGCAAGAACATACATGGATGTGATAACCATTTACTGACAATTTGTTATTGGCAACATGTCAACAAGAATCAAAGACAAATAAAATGTCAGACTTTGTTTAATTCTTTCTTTTTTCCTTTTTCTTTTCTTTTCTTTTTTTTTTTTTAAACAGCATCTCTGTGTATCCTGGCTGGCCTGCATCCAGAAGGCTGATTTCAACTTCATTTACATTATATATTGTCTATGAGTATTAATTACTTATATTTATTGGTATTTAAGTTTTATATGGGCCCTTGCATGCTATTAGACTGTAAACATGCAAGAAACATTTGACTATATTACCAAATATTAATTTTTTTCCCTGAGGTCACAAGAATGAAACACTATATTTTTCTTTAAATGTGCTTGGTATATAACAGCACTATGAATAGTTAAACAAATAAACATATTGCAGCCACCAACTTTTTAATGCTTACAAAGTGATGAAAACTGGATTGTGTGCTTAACATGCACCCTCTATGAAATAGAAAATATTATGTTTATATTAAGAATAATCACTTTGGACTGAATGAGCTACATCTCCCACTCTTTAGCTATTTATAGCTTGCTATGACTTGATATAATCTCATGATGTGACCTCAATGTTAGCTTCATTGCTAACCAACTTACACTTAGTATCCTTCCTTAATTTGCTGATGGACATACAGGTTGATTTGTCAACTTAACAGTTCGTCTTACGATTCTAATTCTAGGATCCTCCATCAGCTTGACCTATTTGTATGTCTGTTAAGGCAGTTTCTTAGTTATTGACTGATGTGGGCAAATGCCTCCTGTGGGAAAGCTTGTATAAGAGCCAGGCTGAGAAATTCATGAATGTAAGCCAGTAAGAAGCACTCCACTATGGTCTCGACTTTAGGGTCCTGTTTTTCCTAGATTCCTGCTTGAGTTTCTTCTCAGTCTTTCTTCCTAATTTACTGTGAAATGTAAGTGTAACCCAAACTGACTCTTTTCTTTCCAAGTTGGTTTTGGTCAGGGTTTAATTATAACAACAGAAAGTAACTAATACAGTGCCTAATTTACATTTATATATGATATATTAATATTTATTGTAGACAAGAAAATTTCATCAACTTCACATGTGAAATCATATGTTTATAAAATTGATTAGTTTTGGTTAGAACATTTGAGTAGGAATGCACAAATGCAAAAATTTTTGTTCATATAATTTATAGTTTCAAGAAAATAAAAAGGATTCCAAAGCCTCAAAGGACATCTATGTTTATTTTCAGTGAAATAAGGGATTTATCCCTTTTGTTAAACCTTCCAGAAAGGGCACTACATAGAGTCAGCATTAACTTTGTCTGGCTTCATTCTGAATTTAACTATAGAATTGACTTCTGAAATGATTAAGCAATTCAATGTCAAGTTGTGGTTTATGTGTTCATTGCTTTATGTAGAGACTTCATGTATAGAGCACTCTTGAGGAAATCATGATGTTTTTTCATTGGTTGGTTCTTTGATATTATAATAAACAGTGTCTACCTCATATTTCTGTGAGGACAAAAATATGAGTAGTAAAATTATCAATCATTAACAATTGAAACTACAGAATGGCTAACGACATTACTTCACAAATGTGGGAGAGCACCATCTAATCCACTGACAGCCATTAAAAGAAATTTTGGAAAGATAAATTTACTCCATTTGATATGGAACGTCCAGGGATGGTTATGTGGCTTGCTTTCACATGCTCTAGCACAATGTAAGATAATACTGCTGTCTTCCTTGGACCTCTAACTTGCATATAGCATCACACAGTTCTTAAATTTCTCTGTAATTACTGAGCTAATTTTAAAAAAAACATATGTGTATTTGTGTATGAAAAGTATTGGTCCTGGTTCTCTAAAGAACTCTAATATACTAGAAGACAATTTAGGAAGTGGTGGCCAGAAAATAGGTAAGTTATATTATGTAATGATATATTATATGTTTAATAAAGGTGCAGGCCATTAGTCCCAGCACTGAGAGGAAGAGGCAGGAGGATTTCTGTGAGTTCAAGACCAACCTGGTCTACAAAGCAAGTTCTAGGACTGCCACAACACAGAAAACTCTGTCTTGAAAACAAATAAACAAAAAAATTCAAACAAAACAAAACAAAACAAAAGAGTTGGAGAGATGGCTCTTTACTCTGATATTCCAAGCTGGTTTTATTAGATGTATAATATATCACCACAATATATGATTTAAGAGCAATCCAGATTCAAAAATTTATGAAACTGACAGACAACCCACTAATGTATCCTCAGTCCCTGTTCCGATTTTAGTGTTAAGCTAATCCCTTCAATGAATATGAAAATAAAAGAGCATCAAAAATAGTATCTTAACAATGAATGTGTGTCTTAAAAGAGGTGTTACACAATTTAAGACAAACTATTTTCTGCTAGACAGAGAAGTGTTTCTTTGTAGTGGCTGCACATAAGGAAGGCCAATTACTCAGCTTTTTCTTTCTTCTTTTTTTTCTTTTGCTATTATTTTCTCTAAAGCTGAAAGTATAAAAATTCTATAAAACCATGAGAGTGAATAGATGGCCTTTTGAAGTCCTAAACTATTTCTGGGAAATATCAGAAGAAAGGAAACCCAACCCATGAAGGACATGTTCCAGGAAATTTGCCATGCTAAATTGAATCCACATTCACAAATTGCCTTGCCTATTTGACACTGTTAAAAGTGACAGGCCTTTTTGACAAGGAAACTAAAAGATACAGGTGACCTGAGCTCTTGGGAACTCCTGGACTCTAGATTGACAGCTAGAGGAGCCTGTATGGGACCGACTTAGGCACTTTGCATGAGGGTATCAGTTGTGTGGTTTGATCTGTTTGTGGGTTCCTTAACAGTGGGGCCTGGATCTGTCCTTGGCTAAGTGCTGATCTTTTAGAACCTATTCCCTGTGATGGGATGTCTTCTCAGCCTTGAGGCAGGAGGGAGAAACTTTGTTCTGTCTCAACTTGATATGCCAGGGTTTGTGTTGACTCTCCATACGAGGCATTACCCTTTCTGAGGAGTAGATAGAGAGGGGGTAGAAAAAAGATGGGGGAACAGGAGGACAGAAGAGAGGAGTAACCGTGGTTCGTATGTAAAATAAATAAATGAATAAAATAATTGGCAATGTAAAGCATTTTATATTGATTTTTGAGAACTTTTTGGGCTGACCTAAACCTTTCTATGTAGATCAGGGTAGCCGCAAACTCACAGAGATCTACCTGCCTATCTTTTCTGGGTGCTGGGATTAAAGGCATTAGCCACTATTCCTAGTTTGAAAAGAATTCTAAATACTTACATATTCATATGTGCCAATATAGTGGCTTCTAAGGAGCCTGGCTACTAGCCTGGTATTAACCAGTGCAAATTGATGATAATTATTACCTTAAGACATGTGCTCCTAAGCACTTCTGCATAAGCCAACCTGGGGTCTGAGCCTTGAGGCATTGATGAGGACAGTCTAAATATTACATTCCTAGACCAGTGAGAGACCCTCAGCTGCAGGTACCAGCAAACCAAAGCCCCTTTTCCTGGCTGCGGAGGATCTAGGGAAAAGTATTTACTGTCTTCCCTTCTATAATAAAATTGAACTTGCTTGTTTCAACTTGTTCCCAGAGACTGAGCCAATGCTTCCTCGCCATCTCAGTCTCCTTCCGCAAGGGGAGAAGCAGAAGCCTGGACATAGAGGCAATCCTAACTTCTGACCCCAAACCAGGCCACATCTCAACATAACATAACAATAATTTTCAATCTAGAAAATATTTACCTAGAAGATATTTACCTTCTAGAATTAGACGTGGCCTGAGAATGTGTTCAGTTTGGAAACTAACAAGTTAGCTTTCAATAGAATCTGAGATACTGGCAGATGTGGATAGCTAATTCTGAGACAGGCGATTTTATTACCCTGAGCTCAGCAGAAAAACTGGTTTCATATTTTGTCTGATGTCCTTGATTTTTCACTCACTGAGTTCCATAGGAGTCCTGTAGATGTCAACCAAAACGAATGCTGTGCACAAAATATATTGGTGGTGACAAACATGATCTTCAAAGACAGCTGCAAGAAAGCCTGTGAAATCTGTGCTCTGAAGGAAAATTTTTTTAATAACATAAAATTAAACATAAACCAGTTTTCTTTTGGCCTGTGTGGAGACCTAATGTTCCAGTCAAGAGAAATCACTTAACTAAAGGACCACTGTTCAAAAACAGGACCACTCCAAAGATGGGCTTAACCTTAAATTATTCTAAAGAAATACTGGGGGTAATTAGCCCTTTAAAAAGAGCATATACTTTTCTTTCCCTGAATTCTATGCCGTAGGCTCCTAGGTTACAGAACCATGGTTGACTTCTTAAGTCGGCCTGCTTTTCTGAATTACTCAGAATGATTGGTTCTTCCTTCCAGGCCTACAACTGATGAGCTGCCTAGCCCATGCTGCATCTTATGCGGATTCCTCAGCGTCTGAGTTCTGGTTCTTACTTTGAGCAGTAAGTGCTTTAATCACTGTAGCCATAGAGAGTTAGTTTAAACAAAATGCCATAATCTAGGAACCAAACCACACAGTGCAATGATTCAATTTGTTTCATGGGAGAAATGAAAAACTTAGGGGTTCAGAAAAGAGAAAACCCTCACCTGAAATTGATTGGCTTTACTTGGGAGTTTTCTCATTCAGAGCCCTGTAACCTCAAGTTCCAGGAGCAACTGTAACTCCTGTTAACCCTGTGACTGATCAGGAAGTCATGAAACCATCCCTGTGGAGTTATCAAAAGGAGTAGTGAAAATATTGGAGCTTGTGATGATTGGAAGCATAACGTCTAAGGGGTTCAAATAGTTTTTTAAATTGTTTTTGGGAAGCTCTAGCTCCTTTTCTCATAGCTCCTAGATGGATAGGTTTTTATGTATTATAATTGTTAAAATTTAGTTTTAGAGGACAGTATAAATTTATGATAGAGGGGTAAAAATTGGAAAATTTTTGATTTCACAGTTAGATATCTTTATAAAGATTAAGCTCTTTTTTCTTTAAAAATTGCTACTTAGAATACTATAAGATATTGGCTAATTTTAAGACTTCTTATGGCACTGCTGCTGATTTTTTTTGCAAGTGTTTATTTTGATTTGGAGTGCAGAGGTTTTTTTTACTGTTACACAGAAATCATGTGATAGTATCTTAGATAGAATTCTTGTCATTCCTCTTTTCATCTTACACTGAATTCTATACAAAGAAGATCAATGTAGTTTCTAAAAGTGTAAATCAGATCATACCACCTCGCTGATTAGAACTTTAATTATGTATTATAATATTTGGAATAAAATTTATTCTCTTGAGTATAGCTGGTAAAACAATTTGGTTAAAGACTCTTCACATAAATGAGAGTCACAAGCAACAATTAGGAATGTAGCATCATTGTGAAAGCAATACCTATATCAAGCACATTGCTTTCATTGAAGAAGATTTAATGTTGTTTGATTTAGTTGTGACAGTTGTAGTGATAGGTCTTTTGACTTTTTTGTTCTTTTAGTTCTTCCCTAGCCTTTTACGTGCTGATTTCCTTTTGGAAGCTACAACCTTCTGTTTCTGAATCCCCAGAGCATTAGGACCCATTTTCAGTCACATCTGAATTTTTATTTTTGTTATATTCAAGGGGTTTGGTATTCTAAATTCTTTCAAGGAAGAAACTGTTGCCCATATGTGAAGAATTCAGTAATTAAAATTTACTGTTCAGTTCCTTCATGATCAGCGTTGGCCACAAGATATTAATGTCACTGATGTGGTCTGTTCTTTTGTTAGTCCTGATATAGCTGCACATACAGCATATTTATAAAGTTCATATAAGAAAAGCATAACAGACAATTTTCTCCAGAGCTCTTTGTTGCATTTGGTTAAGGCTTTGTGAACTTGTATAATCTTTTGTACTTTATTTTTTTTGAGTCATTTATTTTCTATTCACTCCCTTCACAGCTGTTGGTTCTTAATAAACATTTTGAGTTTTAAGTTATAGTTACATCTCAGAAATAGAGTCAGTTTCTAAGAAATTTAATTTTTCACCATTGATATTAGTAGTACTATGAGAATCTAACAGCTAAGATGAGGTTAATTCCTAAAATTAACCACTGGTGCAGTGAGAAGTTTTTCTAAAAGGTAATATATCAGAAGTTTGAGAAACATGGATAACAGCTATGTAGGTTATGAGTTTGTATGGCTAAATGTAAGTTTTATTGATGTCAATTATAGACAGCAAGAAAAATATTAGGCAAATAATATTCAACCTCAATGACTCCCTTTTCACACAGAAGCTTTTATCCTTTTTGAGAAGAGAAGAAAGACATGTAGGAGCAAGGGCTGTCTTTCAAACATGACTTAAAAAACCCATTTAAAGAAACTCTATTACATCTATTACATCTTAAATTACATTAAGAAAATTTAGAGATTGTTGCCCCAGCTGTAAGGAAGCAGGGAAAGCATCCCCATTATTACCCCAGTTGGTAATAACCTGAAATCTACATGTCCCACCTGTATTAATTAATTTCTGGCCCATCTAACTCAAGGTCCAGACAAACCCACAGCTGCTTAGTCCTCAAAAATGACTCAGACACTTATATTAACTGTAAACTGTTCACTCTATGACTCAGGGTTATTGTTAGTTAGCTCCTTTTGTCACATGGCTAATTGCTTACCTGTACTTTTACATCTTGCTGTCACAGCAGTTTGATGTGTCTCTCTCTGACTCTGCCATTTTCCCTCCTTATCTATGCTCAGATTTCCTGCCTGCTTCTAAGATGCCTTGCCATAAGCCAAAACAGTCCCTTTATTAATTAGCATACATAACAATATCTCACATCACGCACCCCTTCTTCAAACCCACCCATCACCCTGCAGCCTTAGAGGCTCCAGGAGACACAGAAACAACAAGTTCCTATTGGATCAAGAAGTGAGTGACACTTCATCCAGGCCAGCAGGAAAGTCCAGTCTCTGGGACCTAGGCCTGGAAATACAACCTGTCTCCCTACTCCCACCCATTACTGCTCCAGTTGCAAGTTAACAGGGAAGACTCCTTAAAGCAGTCATCCCCACTAATACCTCAATCAGTCAGAACCTGCAACCTACAAGTCCTATCATCTTTTCCAAACCTGCCTATCACTGTGTGACCTCAGTGACACCTAGAGGCACAGAATCTACCAGCTCCTCTTTGACCTAAAGCCAGTCCCTGAGACAAAGAATCCTTCATCTCCAATTGGACCAAGAACTCATACTGGACCAAGAAAGGATCCCAGAGACACAGACAACAGTTGAACTAGTTGAAGAAAGAGATTTGTAGAAATCAGTGCAAGAATACATTCAACAACTTAAAGAAAAATATGACACCACCAGAATCTACTGGTTCTATAAGATCAAGACCTAAATATTCCATTGTAGAAGAAGCAGAATAAAACTACCTAAAAATTACCTTATGAAGATGATAGAAGCCTTTAAAGAAGAAATTAAAGAAGAAATAAAAAACCTCCTTTATAGAAATAAAGGAAAAGACCAACAAAAACTTGGAAAAAAATCAATAAATTCCTTAAAGAAAGCCAAGAAAACCAAGAAAAATAAATCAAACAGCTGAAGGAAACAGTTAAATTCTTGAAAATTGAAATAGAAGCAATAAAGAAGATACAAACTGAAGGAATATTGGAAATGGAATATCTGAGTAAAAGAACAGGAACTACAGATGCTAGCACAAACCAACAAAATGTTAAGAGCTGAAAGGGAGAATGTCTGACATTAAAGATACAATAGAGGAAATGGAATCATCTTTCAAATAAAACCCTAAAGCAAAAAAAAATTTATAACACAAAGTGTTCAGGAAATCTGGCAGACCATGAAAAGACCAAGACTAAAAATAACAGGAAGAAAAGAAGAAAAAGAATACCAGAACAAAGACTCAAAAATATATTCAACAAAATCATAGAAGAAAACTTTTCTAACCTAAAGAAGGGAATGCCTATGAAGATACAAGAAGCTTACAGAACATCAAATAGACTAGACCCCCCAAAATAAGCCTAATAATCAAGCCACCAAACAGACAGAATAAAGAAAGAATACTAAGAACACCCAAGCTGCAAACCACAAGCACTGAACAGCTTGGGATCTGAAAATTAAATTTAATATAGTCTTCTGCTCTTCGTTTGCTCTCAACACTATTCATTCTACACAATGGCATTGTTACATATTTCTTTTTTTCTTGTCACTCTATTTTATATCATTTTTTAGAAAATAAAGTCCTTTTTTTTCAAAAATAAAAGAGCTCAATAAAAGGCCAACTAACTTATAAAAGAATACTGATCAGAAAAACACCAGACTTCTCAATGGAGACTATAAAAACCAGAAGGTCCTAGACAGATGTTATACATACACTAGGAGACTCGACATGCCAGCCTAGACTACAATACCAAGCAAAATTTGCAATCACCATAGATAGAACATACAAAATATTCATGAGATTACCAGATTTAAAATATACTTATTCATAAATTCAATGCTATAGAAATCACTAGAAGACAATTGCAACCTAAGAAATTCAGATACACACACAAACCCACAAGCAATAGATAATTCCACAGAAAGTTAGTCAAACATTAATCAAAGACAACTGTTTAATAGGTTAATATTTATTAAAGGGGTCAATATCAACTTACCTTATAAGAGATGGCAAGACTGGAATGATCCACCCATCCAAACAAAACGATCTTCCTTCCAAGCGATGGGAAAGCTGTGGAACTGTACCCCGATCTTTAGATCTTTAAGCTGTTCTCACCCATGATTCCAGCTACAACTTTAAAGGTCATAGGTGAATCCCATACTTAGGCTGGTAAAAGGCCTTTATATCAAGGTGATGCACTTGATTCCTACTACACAGAAGGAAATACCAATAAAGAAAAACTCATGTGCAGTACCACCAAAAATTAACAAGAATTAATGATCACTCACCAAAAATGTCCCTTAATATCAATGCACTCAAGTCACCTGTCAAAAGACATTTGCTAATAGAACTGATGCAAAAGAATCCATTCTTCTGCTTCATAGAAGAAACACATCTCAACTTCAAAGACAGACACTACCTCAGAGTAAAGGGTTGGGGAAAATCTTTCAATCAAATGGACTTAAGAAGCAAACAAGTATAGCTATTCTAATAACTAACAGAATAGACTTCAAAATCTATCAAAAAAGATTATGAAGAACATTACATATTCATCTCATAAAAATACATCAAGAAGTATTAATTCTTCACATTTATGCCTCAATACAAGAATACCCATAAATGTAAAAGAAATATTATTAAAGATTAAATTGCACATAACCCCCAACAAACTAATAGTGAGAGCCTTCACCACCATACTCTCATGAATGGACAGGTTTCCCATACAGAAACTCATCAGAGAAATAAGGGTCCTAACAGTTGTTATGCCTCAAATGAACTCTCTCTCTCTCTCTTTCTGTATATATATATATATATATATATATGTATGTATATGTATATAATAGTATTTCACCTTAACAACAGCAACAAAAATACCTTTATCTTAGCACCCCATAAAAAATTCTCAAAAATTGACCACATATATGGCCATAAAGCAAATATTAATAGATAAAATATTGAAATAAATCCTTGTATTCTATTAGAGTACCATGCCCTAAAGGTAGAGTTCAACAACAAAACAAACTGAAGAGAGCCTACAAACTTATGGAAGCTGAACTTCTCTCAACTGAACTTCATCTGGATCAAGGAAAAAAATTAAGAAATTAAAGACTTTCTAAAATTCACTGAAAATGAATCCACAGCATACCCAAACTTATGAGACACAAGGGAAGTAGTGCTAAGAGGAAAATTTATAGTACATAGTCTACATAAAGGATTTGGAGAAATCCCACACAAGCAATTTAATAGCACACTTGAAAGCTCTAGAACAAAAAGAACTGAACTCACCAAGAACAATAAATGGCAAGAAATAATCAAATTTAGGGTTGAAATCAATAATATCAAAAAAAGAAACAGTAAAAGAGTTGATTCTTGGAGAAAATCAACAAGACAGACAAACACCCTTTTTCAAACTAACCAAAGACAAAGAGAGAGAGAATATCCAAATGAACAGAATCAGAAGTAAAAAGAGAGACATAATAGCAAAAATCCAAGAAATTCCAGGAATCATTAGATCATATTTCTGAAACCTGGACACAAAATTGGAAAACTTAAAGAAATGGACAATTTTCTGGATAGGTACACTTTACTGAAATTAAATGAAAATTGTATAAACCACTTTAACAAATCTATAACCCCTAAAGCAATAGAAGCACTTTAGAGAAAAATTTATACCGATACTCTTGAAATTGATCCACACAATAGAAACAGAAGAATTTTGCCTATCTTTTTATGAAACCAGAGTCACCCTGATCTATTAACCACACAAAAATAAAACATAAAGAGAATTACAGACCAATCTCCCTCATGAACATGGATGGAAAAATACTGAACATAATGAAAATTGAATTTAAAAACACACCAAAATAATTGTCTTCCATGTTTAAGAAGGTTTCATACCAGAGATGCAGAAATGGTTCAACATATGAAAATCTGTCAGTCATCTAGCATATAACACACTGAAATAAAAGAACCATATGATCATCTCTTTAGATACTTAATAAAGCTTCTGATAAAATCTAAAACTCCTTCATGATAAATCTCTTGGAGATGCCAAGAACACAAGGGATACCAACATATAATACAGGTTAGTCTACAGCCAATATCACACTAAATGGAAACTAAAAGCCATCTCTCTAAAATCAGAAACAAGACAAGGCTGCCAAGTCTCTCCATACATATTTATTATAGTTATTGAAATCCTAGCTTAAACAATAGGACAAAAAAAAGAGATCAGGGAAATACAAATTGGAAAGGAAGAAGTCAAACTTTCAGTATTTGCAGATGATATGATAGTACAGATGAGTGACCCCAAAAATTCTACCAGAGTACTCCTACAGCTGATAAACACTTTCAGCATCATAGCATAATACAAAATTAACTAAAAAATTAATAGCCCTTCTATACACAAATGATAACTGTGCTTAGAAAGAAATCAGGGAAACATCCCTCTTTAAAATAGTCACAAGTAACATAAAATTACATGGGTAACTCTAACCAACCAAGTAAAAGGACTTGTATGACAAGAACTTTAAGACTATAAAGGAATAAGTTGAAGAAGATATTTGAAAATATGAAGGTTTCCCATGATCTTGAATAAGTAGGAACAACTTAGTAAAAATGACAA
Organism: Sigmodon hispidus; assembly: GCA_004025045.1. Taxonomy (NCBI): domain Eukaryota; kingdom Metazoa; phylum Chordata; class Mammalia; order Rodentia; family Cricetidae; genus Sigmodon; species Sigmodon hispidus. The sequence continues at coordinate 26,677 of PVIH01013081.1, forward strand.
TTTTACCAAAAGCATTCTAAAGATTAAATGCAATACCCGTCAAAATTCCTACACAATTTTTCACAGATCTCTAAAGAAAAATAGTCAAGTTCATATGGAAAAACAAAAAACCCAGGATAGCCAAAACAATGTTGTACAATAAAGAAACTTCTGGAGGCATCACCATCTCTAACTTCAAGCTCTACTAAAGAACTACAGTAATAAAACAGCTGGCTATTGACATAAAAAGATACTTAGATCAACAGAATTGCATTGAAGGCCCTTATATTAATATACACACAAATGAACACATGATTTTTGACAAAAAAGTCAAAACTGTGCAAAGAAAAAAGGAAGCATGTTCAACAATCAGTGCAGACATACCTGGATGGTGGTTTGTAGAAGAATGGGAATAGATCTATATCTGAACACTGCACAAAACTCAAGCCTAAGTGAATCAAAGACTTGAACATAAATTCAGTTACATTGGACCTGATAGAAGAGAAAGTGGGAAGTATCCTTGAACACACTAGCACAAGGACCACTTCCTAAGTATAAAACCAATAGCAAAGACCCTGAGAGCAACAATTTATAAATGTGACTTCCTGAAACTGAGAAGACTCTGTAAGGCAAAGGACATGGGCAATAAGACAAAATAATAGTCTAAAGAATGAGAAGAGATCTTTAAGAACCCTATATCTGACAGAGGGCTGATATCTAAAATATATAACTTCTACAGCTGATAAACATATTCAGAAATGTAGCAGGATACAAGATTATGTCAAAGAAATCAGTAGCCCTCCTATACACTAAAGATAAAAGGGCTAAAGAAGAAATAAGGGAAACTTTACCCTTTATGATAGCTGCATATAACATTAAATACCTTCGTGTAACTATAACCAAAGAAGTAACAGATCTATTTGACAAAATTTTAAATCACTGAAAAAGAAAATGAAGAGGATATCAGAAAATGGAAAGTTCTCCCATGTTCCTGGATAGGTAAGATCAACATAGAAAAATGGCAATCCTACCAAAAGCTATATACAGATTCAATACAATTGCCATCAAAATCACAACATAATTTTTTATAGAACTTGGGAAGATAAACTTTTAATACCACTTTGGAAGTCTGTATAGTGGTTTCTCAGAAAACTGGAAATCAATCTACCTAAAGATCCAGCAAGTCTACTTCCACTTTTGGGCATATACTCAAAGGATGCATATTCTTACCATAAAGACATTGGCTCAATAAAAGAAGTTCAGGAGGCATCACCATCCCTGACTTCAAGCTATAGTAATAAAAACAGCCTGGTACTGACAAAAAAACAGACTTGTGGGTCAAATGGAATCGGATTGAAGACTCCATTAACCCACACACCTATGAACACCTGATCTTCGACAAAGAAGTCATAAATATTCAATGGAAAAAAGATAGTATCTTTAACAAATGGTGTTGGCATAACTGGATGGTAGAGTGTAGAAAAATGCAAATAGATGCAAACATATCACCCTGCACAAAACTCAAATCTAAGTGAATCAAAGACCTCAACATAAACTCAGCTACACTGAACTTAATAGAAAAGAAAATGGGAAATACATTGGCACAGGTGACCACTTCCTAAATATAACACCAGTAGCACAGACACTAAGAACAACAATCAATAAGTGAGACCTCATGAAACAGAGAAGCTCCTGTATAGCCAAAGGCACAGTCAATAAGACAAAACAACAGACTACAAAACGGGAAAAAGATTTTCACCAACCCTATAAGTGACAGAGGACTGATCTCTAAAATATATAGAGAATGCAAGAAACTAGCACCAAAGCCCTAAAAATCCCAATTAAAAAATGGGGTTCAAAATTAAAAAGGGAATTCTTTTCTTCAGGTTTTCTATTTCCAGCATTGTCTCAGATTTTGCCTTCTTTATTGCTTCTGTTTCAATTGTTAATTCCTGGAATGTTTCTTTCACATGTTTCTTTTCTTGGTTGTCTTTATTTTTTTCTTTCAGGGATTTGTTCATCTCTTCCAATTTTTTGTTTGTACTTTCCTCTATTTCTTTAAGGGAGTTTTTTATATCCTCTTTTAAGGCTTCTATTAACTTCATAAATCTGTTTTTAAGGTCATTTTCTTGTTTCCTCTTCATTTTCACCTTCAGGTCTTGATGCTATAGAACCACTTGCTTCTTCTGGTGGTGTCTTGTTGATCTTTGTATTGTTGTATGTGTTCTTTCACTGGTGTCTGCCCATATTTTTCCTCAATTCACTCTATTTTTTCTAAATGAATTAGATAATTTATTTTATGTACATTTCTTAATATTCTACAAAGCACTTTGCAGTTACATGTACCAAGACATGTGTAGGAATCTTTTTATTCTATCAATTTAAGGCAAACTCTGAACAGGCTTCCAGATTCCAGGGGTCTATGATTATAGATAAACAGAACTTAGAACATTTGCAAAGTGGGGCCTTATATATTATATTAAATCATACTGAGACTTTTTTCCCCATGGTTAGAGAAACTGTTGGAAAAGAATAAAAACAATTTCTATAAATATAACCTCCAATGAAGACAGTTAAAATAAATACATAAATTTTTCCCCTTAAACCAGGATTTCAATCATTTTTTATGTCCATTCCATGAGCAAAGTCTCAGATGTGCTGCATGTTATCTCCTTAATGCACATGCCCAGCTTCTATTAAACACTAATGGTGAGTCCACACAGACATTCCAAGGACATAGTAGTCCTGAGCAGCTTTTCCTCCTCAGATAGGAATATGGGATGTGCTTTTAAGATGTGCTTTAGCAGTGCAGTAAAATGGACTGTGTTTTCATTAATGTACCTTGGGAAAATCCATTGGCTAGTACTCAAATTATATGCATGGAGTACAGAGGAAATGGGATTCCAACAGTCACCAACTTCTTGGCTGAAGACAAATCAAAGCTCACAGATATATACTAAATTCACCCTTGATCAGCTGTTGGTGACTCTTAGTCAGTTGTCAGCCTGAGGGACTCTTAGTCAACTGTGTGTCCAGAGGTCAGCTGGTCCTGTGCATTCTCAGGTTTGGGCGTTGGGTGGTCGGTGGAGGCAGAAGCTGTACCCTGTCTCCTGGCTGGGGTTCAGAGAGCAGAAGTCTTTGCTTGGCCTCTCACCTGCCAGCTGTGTGCCTAGGGGCTTGCAAGATTCTCTCTCTCTCTCTCTCTCTCTCTCTCTCTCTCTCTCTCTCTCTCTGTTTGTTTGCAAGATTCTCTTTTTAAATAAAAAATATTGAAAAAAATTTGATGAATAGAAAAATAAGAGTTATAGAAAGATTTTCCAGGATAAAGACTGTTGTAGGTACTATAGCCTTGGCACCATTTCTGTTTATTAGTAATAGTTTAATAGTAACAGTGACTAATTCTGAATCCCTAATAGAAGCTGTTCACATAAAATACCAGCCTTCCACTTAGTGAAAGTTGACTTCATGGATGTCTCCCTCCTGGAACATCTACAATTTTGTTCATACAATCCAATGTTCTCATTATCAATTTGCCTTTTTCTATACTGAACTTTAAACAGCCAAGTGAAAATGTAGTTGATGTGCTAAGTAGCCAATTTTGCAAGAAAATGAGGAATTATCCTCTAAGATGCACCATGCACATTTAAATAAGTGATGCTTATCTACCTATTTTAAATGAAGAGGTAATATTTTTTTTTTATTAAAGGAATGTAAGAGTCCTAAATCCAAAGAGTAGAAGGAAGAATTTTACCTCATGCCAACATTTTCTTTCTTTTTAAAAATTAAACTTTTGCAAATGTTTTATTAACATGCAAAAATAGGAAAAATTATACAATTATTTAGAAAAGCCCACCAGTCTAGGAAGTTTCATTATGTTGTAAAAGAAAATAAGATCATAATAAACTCCTACTATATATAATATATACACTTCAAGAAATTTTTTCTCATAAGGCAAAAGTAGCATTAGAAAGAAATAGAAAGACCCCCATCCAAAGGTGAGCAGATTGTAGCACCTGGACCACCAGGCCAGAGAGTTTCTCTCTGGGACCAGGGTCAATCCCAAGATTCTGAAATCAGTCAGGACTAGAGTTTGACTGTGAGGGGCTCCTCCAGCCATACGTAAAAGAGGGGACATTGTACGGCTAGGACCCACCTGCTGGGTGAACTGCTTCATCAGAGAAAAACTGGGGCTTGGAAATTCAGATCCCTGTCCACAGCAGAGTCAGAGACTGAGCAGACCCCTTGATCAGAGGAGACAGGAGACACACAAGCCCTCTTGCCACAACTGACTGAGAGTGACCTAATGGTGAACCACTGAAGCCATGGGCAGACGCCAGTGCAGAAATACATATGATAATATAAAGAACAACAGGGCACCTACAGAAGAAACTGGTGGTTCTACAACTACAAGACTGAACAGAGCAATGAAGAGGAAACAGGAGAAAACAACACTAAAAACACCTTTATGGAGATTATTGAAGCCTGAAAAAGAATATATAAAAATTCCCTTAAAGAAATAGAAGAAAATACAAACAAAAAATTGGAAGAGATGAAAAAATCCTTAAAAGAAAACCAAGAAAAGGTAAACCAAAAAATGAAAGAAACATTCCAGGAAATAAAAACTGAAATAGAAGCAAAAAAAAAAAAAAAAGGCACAAAATGTGGCAAATATGGAAATAGAAAACCTGAAGAAAAGAGCTGGTACTACAGATACAAGCATAACCAACAGAAACCCATAGAAGAAAGAGAAAATCTCTGGAGTGGAAGAATAAGTAGCAGAAATAGATACTAAAACCAAAAAAGCCATAATACAAAATGTTCAGGACATCTGGGACACCACATAAAGAAATAACCTGAGAATAATAGGAATAGAAGAAGGAGAAAAATCCCAACTCAAAAGCACAGATAATGTATTCAATGAAATCATAGAAGAAAACTTTCCTAACTTAAAGAAGGAAATGCCTATAAAGATACAAGAAGCTTACAGAACACAAAATAGATATGACCCCCCCCAAAAGTCCACTTGCCACATAATAATCAAGCCACAAAACATACAGAACAAAGAAAAAATTTTAAGGGCTGCAAAAGAAAAGGGCCAACTTACCTATAAAGGCAGATCAATCAGAATAACTCCTGACTATTCAATGAAATGATGAAAGAAAGAAGGGCTTGGTCAGAAGTTATATAGACACTAAAAGAGCATGTCTGCCAACCTAGACTACTATACCCAGCAAAATTATCAATCACCAGAGATGAAGTAAACAAGATTATTCATGACAAAGTCAGACTGAAACATTACCTTTCCACCAATCTGGCCCTCCAAAAATCATTAGAGGGTAAATTCCTACCTAAGGATCCCAGATACACCTATGAAACCACAAACATTCAATAATCCCACAGAAGAAAAACCCAGAGAAAGGAAATACATACAAGCTACCCCCCAAAATAAGAAACATCAATCAGTAGTCACTAATATCCCTTAATATCAATGGGCTCAACTCACTTATAAAAAGACACACACTAACAAGATGGATCCAAAAACAGAAGCCATCTTTCTGCTGTAAACAAGAAACACACCTCAAAAAAGACAGACCCAGGCTCAGAGCAAAGGGTTGGGAGAAGATTTTCCAATCAAATGGCCCTAGAGAAATAAGATGGGGTTGCCATTCTAATATCTAACAAAGTCAACTTTAAATTAAAATCAATTAAAAGGGACCTAGATGATCATTAGTTATTCATTGCAGGACAAATTGATGAAGAGGAGATTTCAATCCTGAACATTTATGCTCCTAATATAAGGGCACCCATTTATGTACAAGAAACACTGCTAAAGTTCAAATCCCGCATCAATTCTCACACCCTAATAGTGGGAGACTTCAATAACCTACTTTCACCCCTGAATAGGTCAACCAGACAGAGACTCAACAGAGAAATAAGGAGTCTAACTAGGTTATGATGCAAATGGATTTAATCGATATTTAAAGAAGCCTCCACCCAAACACAAAGGAATATACTTGTTTCTCAGCACCACTTGGAACTTTCTCCAAAATTGACCATATAATTGGTCAAAAAGCAAATATAAACAGATACAAAAAAATTGTAAATAATAAAACAATAAAAATTGGAAATAATCCCTTGTATCTTATAGGAACACCAGGGCCTAAAGTTAGAGTTCAACATCAAAAATCACAGAAAACCAACCAACTCATGGAAACTAAACATCACTCAGCTGAACCATCTCTGTGTCAAGGAAGAAATTAAGAAAGAAATTAAAGTCTTCCAAAAATTTAATGAAAATAAATCCACAATGTTCCCAAACTTGTGGGACATAATGAAAGTAGTCTTAAGAAGAAAATTCATAGCACTAGATGCCCATATGAAAAGCCTAGAGAAATCCCACACTAGAGAACTAACAGCACAGACTTACAACTAGAAGCAAACTGACCTAGAAGGAGTAAATAGCAGGAAGTAATCAAACTTAGAGCTGAAACCAGTACAGTTGAAACAAAAAGAACAATACAAAGAATCAATGAATCAAAGAGTTGGATCTTTAAGAAAGTCAATAACTTAGATAAACCCTTGTCCAAACTAATAAAAAAGTAGAGAGAGAGAGTATCCAAATCAACAAAATCAGAAACCAAAAGGGGGACAAAACAACAGATCCCCAGGAAATCCAAGAATTATCATGTCATACTTTGAAAATCTATATTCCACAAAAATGGAATCCTAGAAGAAATGGATAGCTTTTGGGACCAGAACCATTTACCAAAACTAAATGAAGAAAAGATTAATTACCTAAACAGACCTATAACCCTAAATGAAATTGAAGCTGTCCTTAAAAGCCTCCCAAGTAAAGAAAGCATACGTCCAGATGGTTTCAGTGCAGAATAATTCCAGCCATTCAAAGAAGAATTACTACCATTACTCCTCAAACTATTTCACACAGTAGAAACTGAATGAATATTGCCCATTTCCTTTTATGAGGCCACAATTACCCTAACACACAAGCCACTCAAAGGTGCAACCTAGAAGGAGAATTGCAGATCAATTTCCCTCATGAATATTGATGCTAAAATTCTCAACAAAATTTTGGCAAACCGTATACAACAATACATAAAAAATATCATAGACCATGATAAAGTAGGCTTCATCCCAGAAATCCAAGGCTATTTCAACATACAAAAAACTGTAAATGTCCTCCATCATATAAACAACCTGAAGAAAAATAATCACATGATCATATCCTTAGATGCTGAAAAAGCCTTTGACAAAATCCAACACTCCTTTATGATAAAAGCCCTGGAGAGATCAGGAATACAGGGACAATATCTCAACATAATAAAGGTGATTTACAAGAAGCCAACAGCCAACATCAAACTTAATGGAGAAAAATTCAATGCAATCCCAAAATTGAGAATCAGTCTCCCCAAGGACACAGCAATACCACTTCTGGGTGTATACCCTAAAGAGGCACATTCACACTCCAAAGGTATTAACTCAACTATGTTCATAGCAGCATTATTTGTAATAGCAAGAACCTGGAAACAACCTAGGTGTCCCTCAACTGAAGAATGGATTAACAAACTGTGGTACATCTACACAATGGAATACTACTCAGCAGTAAGAAAAAATGATATCCTAAAATTCACAGGAAATGGATTTGGAGAATATCCTCCTGAGCGAGGTATCACAAACTCAGAAAGCTAAGCAGGGGATGTACTCACTCATTAGTGGTCTCTAAACAAACAAACAAGAAAAAAAGCCAAGCATGCCCAAACTGCAAACCACAACCACTGAACAGCTTGGGATCAGAAACACCCTGGACTGACCCTTCAGATCCCACTCCACATATAGGAACACCTGACTCACTCTTGAGGGAGGGGCAACAAAACTGGATTTGCCAGGAGTGGAGACTGATCCAAGCATTATTGGGTCAGTGGGACCATAGGACTGTCTGCTCCGTGCCCAGGGAGGGGATGGGGAGTTGTGGAGAAGAAAAAAATGACCTGATGTGGCAGGAGGGGGAAGGGACCTTGAATTAGGATATACAGGGATGGAAAAAAAATTCAGAGGGAAAGCTGAACACAAAGTAAATATATGTGTAGCAATCTTATTTGCATTATCACCCTTGATTAAAAAAAAGAAAAGAAAAGGGTGTCTTCTCCACCTGACGGATTGGTTAAGATAAAAGCCTATGCTGGAGAGATTGTGGAGCAAGGGGAACCTTGCTCTTGTTGATGGGAGTGTAAGCTTGTTCAGCCATTCTGGAATGCAGTATGGCAGTTTCTCAGAAAATTAGGAATCAATCTCCCCACGGATCCAGCAATACCACTTCTGGATGTATACCCTAAAGATGCACATTCACACTCCTAAGGCATTAGCTCAACTATGTTCATAGCATCATAATTCGTAATAGCAAGAACCTGGAAGCAACCTAGATGCCCCTCAACTGAAGATTGGATTAACAAACTGTGGTACATCTACACAATGGAGTACTACTCAGCAGTAAGAAAAAAATGATATCCCAAAATTTGTAGGCAAATGGATGGATTTGGAGACTATCCTGCTGAGCAAGTTATCTCAAACCCAGAAAGATAAGCAGGGGATGTCCTCACTCATTAGTGGACTCTAAACAAAAAAGTAAAAAGCAAAGTATGTCCAAGCTGCAAACCACAATCCCTGAACAGCTTTGGATCTGAAATACCTGGGAGTGGCACCTTGGATCCCACTTCCTCTAGAGGAACACCTGACTCAGTCTTGACTCATTCTTGATGTTGCGATGAGGAAACTGGATCTGCCAGGAGTGGATGCTGAACTGAGCAATATTGGGACCTTGGGATCTCCTGCCCCTGCTGGGGAGGAGATGGCGAGATGTGGAGAAGAGAGAGTGACTGGATGTGTGGGAGGGGAAAGAGACCTTTAATAGATAGAAAATGTGACTGTATTCATAATAAAAGAAGAAAGTGTACAAAAATGGAAGCTGGAGGTTGAATTCAGGTCTTTATTTTCTAACTGCACACACTTTTTCTAATGAGCCATTTCTCTGAGTCCAAGACTATTTATCTGTAATCACTATTAATTATTGTTTTAAAAGAATCGCAAGGAAAAAATTGACTTCATTTTAATATTTATGAAAATTAATGTAATTCTTACCCAAATTACTGGATTCATGGAGATTATGTTTTTTTAACATTTCTCTTAAATACAAATAGTTTTACTAATTCTTTTAAGAGTGCTTATTGATAGTTATTACTTTCACATAGTATTACCTTATAAGAAAGACCCAAGAAGGCTCTCACTGAAAGGCTTCAAGGAGGAAGAAAAATGTAGTCTTTTATTACTTGATAAATTAAAAAACTCAATATATTACATAGTCTAAAGATCAATACCAAATGAGACTTTTATATGTAGATATTTTAATAGAATGAGTTAATGTATTTGTTCTAGTATAAATAGATTATGTAACTCTGCCTAACTCTGGGACATTTAATTTATAATTAAGAAAAGCTACTTTTGCAGTTTGCATTTTTCCTATTGAGATGAATACATAGTTTGTCATCTAAACAAGGACTATTCCCATTAGGAGGGGAACATTTACTATATATGATGGTCAGTCACCTTGCATGAATTGAGACCTTTGAGGCAAACCAGAGCATGTGGCTGTGCCACACTCAAACACTTCCTATATTCGCAACTAAACAGTTTTGGTTTCGTGTAGATATGTATATTCTTGGAAAGTTCTAAGTAATGTCTGCTTTAAAGTCTTAAGTTTTTTCTCAGTTTTATGTAAGAAATCCCCACATATCTTTAACAGTTCACATTGACCCTGATTTTATTTAGTACTTGTGCATATCTTTAATACATTATAAATAATATTAAACAACATGATTTTTTTAAAAAAGAAAAGGATGTCCTCTCTCACCTTATCTATTCAATATGTTCTTGAAGTTTTAGCTAAAGCAACAAGAGATGTGGTACATCTACACAAATGGAGTACTACTCAGCAATAAGAAAATATGATATTCTAAAATTTTTAGGCAAATGGTTGGATTTGGAGCTTATCCCCCTGAGCGAGGTATCACAAACCCAGGAAGATAAGCAGGGGATGTACTCACTCATTAGTGGACTCTAAACAAACAAACAAACAAGAAAAAAGCAAAGCATTCCCAAGCTGCAAACCACAACCACTGAACAGCTTGGGATCAGATACACCTTGGACTGACACCTTGGATCCCACTCCCCCTAGAGGAACACTTGACTCAGTCTTGAGGGGGCGGTGGACAAAACTGGATCTGCCAGGAGTGGAGACTGAACTAAGCAATATTGGGGCAGTGGGACCATGGGACTACCTGCAGCCTGCCCAGGGATGGGATGGGGATTTGTGGAGAAGAAAGAATGACCTGATGTGATGGGAGGGAGTAGGGACCTTGAATAAGGATATACAAGGTTAGAAAGTGTGACTTCTTTGTTCCTAATAATAATAATAATAATAATAATAATAATAAAAGAAAATGATATTCTAAAATTTTTAGGCAAATGGTTGGATTTGGAGCATATCCTCCTGAGCGAGGTATCACAACCCAGGAAGATAAGCAGAGGATGTACTCACTCATTAGTAGACTCTAAACAAAAAAGCAAAAAGCAAAGCATTTCCAAGTTCTAAACCCTAACCACTGAACAGTTTGGGTTTGTGAAATACCTTGGACTGGCACTTTGGAAACCACTTTCTTCAGAAAAACACCTGACCCAGTCTTGATGTTGGCATGTGGAAACTGGATCTGCCAAGAGTGGATGCTGAACTAAGCCATATTGGGACCTTGGAACCTCCTGCTCTTGCTGGGGAGGAGATAAAGAGATGTGGAGAAGAGAGAGTTCCTGGAAGAGTATGAGGGGAAAAGGAGCTTGAAGAAGGATATACATGGATAAAAATATGACTTTATTCATAATAAAATAAAAATAGAAAGAAATAGCAAAGTATTAAAAATGATTTTCCTGGTATTTCATTGGCAAAAATTGTTTGTACACAACATGATCTTTTTTCAATTTTAATGTATTCTATGACTGTGTCATGAAATTCTTATTTTCTTTTTTGACTTTTTTGGATTCTGCACATGTTGAAGAGCCAATTATTTTTTTATTATGAAGAAATTTCTATGATGAAGAAGCACACCTTTTCACATTAGACCACTAATTGATGTTCTCTTTCTTGGCGAAAACTGCCTCTTCTCTCCCAGCTTTCTTACAGGCCAGTAGTTCTTTGTGTAGGTTGAGACCTCATGAACTTTTCGCATTCAATTTGAAATATCCATTTTTACATTCTTGTCATCCTTGTTCAGTGCACACAGTTTTGATCATGAGATGGGAAATCTGCCTTATCCTGGAAACCTCACTAACTACTCCACTCAAGTGAAGACATGGTCATTGGAGGTTATTACATCCACTAATCTATTAAATCAGAAAATCTAGAATAACAATCTATAAATTATTGATCTATAGTTTTTATCCATCAACAAGGAACCTTTTCTTTGCAACATGTGAAGACTACCACAAAAAACTACAATGAACCAAAATGCAGAGTTGGGTAGGCTAGACACAATATATACATATGCAAAACATTCTCACACTAAGGCTCAGAGGACACTTTGGAAGAGAGGGTGGGAATATTGTAAGAAGCAGAGAAACAGGGAATTTGTTGTGAGATCATGTCTCTTAGTAATATCAGAAGCTATGACCAGTAATTTATTTTAATGAAATTGTTTAGCACACTACCCCTGCTAAACACTAAAATTATGGCTTGATACTCTGAACAACCCAGAGAAAGCCAATACGGTACATAACTGCACCATGTTTCTTTAACCAGTTTTGCAATTCTGCTGTAGAATGTCTGGCTGCATCTTATTTCTTTTTCAAATTCCAATAATCCACCACTGCCCACTTGGTATGCTAGTAACTTTTATTATTTATTTCTAAAAATTAAATTGTTTTTACAGAAATTGAGAACTTGCAAATAAAACAAATAAACTGTTTTGACCCTTGAATATTTCCCAAGACATCATTCACCTCATTTCTGTTTTATGAGTCAAATTACATTGCCTTCTTGGTGGCAATTTTGAAAATCCACTTATAGACCTTACTTAAAATATGGAGTAAAAACCACTAAATTTCAGGGTAGCAATTAGTGGCACTTACATTTGTTCTAATAAAGGTCAATAAACCTCTGCTAAGTCTTGGCTCAGCTTTGATGGAAGAGACTGATTTTTTTGGCAATATTATCTATCCTTGTGCCCCATGCTGCCAGCAGCTGGGTCAGAAATATACTCAGCACTGCTCTTGTGGTTGGCAGTTATAGTTGTGACAGTGTTAATCACCACCCTGTCTTACAACACAATAGGAGCACTACATGGTACTGAGAGTGATTATAGCTTTGCCTTCTGTAGAACGACTTTATTGGAAGGCATGAGTAATTTGTAATTAAAGAAGATGTTCCAATCTTTCATGGTAAATATATCTTTCTTCTACCATAAAATTCCATTTCCTTTTATTTTAATTAGATATTTTGCATGTCAGATAAGTCTGGGGATGGGATCCTAAAATTCTTTTCTTGTGTGACCTGCAACAGTTTGGAATGAGAAAATACATTGCATTGTAACATTATAAAACTTTTAAATTTGTGAAGCAAATGCATGTTAATACAAATAATTTGTCTTTTCTTGATTAATAAGATTTAATTTACTTCTAGTTATGTCTGTATGTTTGTATCAGTGTGTGGGAATGTCCGTGTGTGAGATCAGGTGCCCACAGTGTCCAGGAAAGATTGTGAGATCCCCTAGAATTTGCCCTGCAAGTATTTGTTTTGCCCAGCTTGGTTGTTAAGAATTGAACTTCGGTCCTCTGCAAGAGCAGTATACACTCTTAATCACTTAGCCATCTTCCTAGTCCCTGTGTTTTTATATTTACAGTGTATTATTTTAGAAGTGAAAGAAGCCTAAATTGCAACATAATAAATTAGGATATAGAAAACAAACAACCATAAAATCATTCTATAGATCAAAGTGTGCTATGCTAGGAGAACAGGAGAAATCTCCCATGTGTCCTGTAACTATCATTTAACCCTGATGTACCACTCCAGTGTCCAAAAAGTGTATATTTCTAAAATTTATAATAATTAACTCTTCTTTTTTAGCTCTAAATAGAAACACAGAATTCAATATGCTTAAAAGCAATTGAACTCATAACAATGAATTATTCTTATAAAAATTTAGTTTATCTCTGTTCTTAGAATGTTTTTAGACTTATTATTTAATTAAAGTGAACTTGTTTTCACTAATTCTATTGTTAGAACATTTCATAGGCTACCTTCCATTTTAGTACTAGTACATATCTGAAATTTGTCAAATTTAAGTGTTCATAAATAGTATGCACACACACACACACATACATCCAAACATATGTATATATATTTTGGGGTATATATGGAGGAGTAGAATTCCTGTTTTAGTGTGTCCATACATTCAGTTCTACAACTGTGTTCAAAATTATCCCCAAAATGGTTAGCCCAATTATAGTCATCTTACCAACTTTGCTGAGCAGCTTTCTGTACCCTTGACAGTCTTGTTGGTATCTGTACGTTTTATGATTGTTTTATCTCTCAAGTTATGTCACATTTTACTTTCACGTTCCTGATGAATTTACATTATAAAATAATTTCATACATTTGCAATCTACTGTGAAAGTCCTTGTCATGAATCCCATTCAGTGTCTTAGTTTTCTTCTGGATAGTTTTATTTTTAGAGCCAGAGCTCTTTATATATTCACATACGTGCATTGTATTTCTCCAGTACATGGTTTAATCCTTCTCTTCTCCCATCATACTTTTAGAAGTATACACGATTGTATTTTTTTCCACTTTAGCTTTTTTATCTTTTACTTTTAGTATTTCATTTAAAAACTTTTATACTCAAAGGCCATGAAGACAGGATTTATAGTATGTCCTAAAATATATAATTTTCTCCTTTTTATTTGTAACTGTATTGAATTGACCAATATTTATGTATGATATGAAGTAAAGTTATGTTTCACTTTTCCCCAGATTTTATCTAGCTATCTTAGAAATCATTTTGTTCTCTTTTTCTACTTGAATGATATTTTTACTATTTCATGTTTCTGGCTTTCAATTTAAATTTTAAGATAATTTATCAAGTTAAACATACAAAGAATTACACTTAAGGATTATATAGAAGTTTAAGAAGAACTCATCTCTTTTGTGGTATAAAGGTCTCTCCATGAATAAGCACATTACATACCTGTTTTAAGTTAGGTTTCTTTTAGTCTTTGCCAATAATATTTTATTATTTTTTATGTAGATGTTCTAATATGGTAATTATTTTATTTCATAATTTTGATGCTTATTGCAATTAGTGTATTCTTTAATGCTTCCATCTTCTGATCTTTGTTTTCTTCTATGTTGACCTTGTAATTTACAACTTTTGTAATGTATATGTTAATTTAAAAAATGTACATGAGGACTGCTTTGTATTTCCTGTATATGAATAAATGTCATATTCTAGAGCAGCACTGAACAGTGGTTAGGATGACAGATTGTCAAGCTGTGCTTCCTCAGTCTTAATTCTTGACTAGATCTTTGACTAAATAACCTGAACTACACTCTGCTATTTTCTTAATTAGGCATGATAACATCACCTATCTTAGAGGATCCTTGAGATTTAATTCTATGCTTAGCTAGGTGAACATACAAGGAGCTACTCAGTTATAGTTGGAAAACAAAGAATGTGACTATGGAGGTGACCAGGTTAATAAAGTACTTGCCACAAAGCAAGAAGACTAAATTTTGAATCCATAATTCATAAAAAATTCACAAGTTTAGTGGTAATCTGTAATCTCCATGCTGGGGATTCTGCCCTTGGACCCTTCTGTCCAAGCAACCTCACAAAATCAATTAGCTTTAGACTTAATGATAAAATCTATCTCAATAGATAATCTTGAGAATGATTGAGGAAAACATACCATGTCAATCTCTGACATCCAAATGCATGTGTATGGCCAAGCACACCAATATACATACATCTATACACCCATTAATACATATCTCACACACATTCTCAAAAATTATCAATATATATGTGTGTTTATTTTAAATAAAAACTAGGATATTAATGGGAAGGCTATGGAAGTGTATGATACATGATATGTTTTAGTTCTGGTGAGAATTTTGAATTACACCTCATACTTCTCACCAGTGGATAGACCATGTTGTAGTCTGTGTGGGTCAGGCAGTCCTTCAAAAAAGAAAAAAAGGCCTAAGCTGCTGTGTCCGAAGAGTATCATGCTCTCCTGGCTCAGCAGGTTGAACGGGATGAAGTGACTGTTTCTCTCTTCTGTGATGATTATTGGCACAGGTGACCACTTCCTAGATATAATACCAGTAGCACAGACACTAAGAACAACAATTATAAATGGGATCTCCTGAAACTGAGAAGCTTCTGTAAAGCCAAGGACATAGTCAATAGGATGACACAACAGCTTTCAGAATGGGAAAAAATTTTCACCAATCGTACAATTGGTAGAGGACTGATCTCTAAAATATACAGGGAACTCAAGAAACTAGACCCCCAAACCTTTAATAAACCAATCGTAAAATGGAGATCAGAACTAAAAAGGGAATTCTCAGCAGAAGAATTATGAATGGCTGAAAGGCATTTGAAAAAGTGTTCAATATCTTTAGCCATCACAAAAATGCAAATCAGAACTTTGAGATACCACCTGACACCTGTCATATTGGCTATGATAAAATACACAGATGACAGCCTATGCTGTAGAGGATATGGAGCAAGGGGAACACTCTCCCATTGTTGGTGGGAGTGAAAGCTTGTTGAGCCACTCTTGAACGCAGTATGGTAGTTTTTCAGAAAACTGGAAATCAATCTCCCCAAGGATCCAGCAATACGACTTCTGGGCATATACCCTGAAGAAGCACATTCACACTCCAAAGGCATTAGCTCAATTATGTTCCTTGCAGCATTATTTGCAATAGCAAGAACCTGGAAACAACCTGGATGTCCCTCAACTGAAGAATGGATTAACAAAGAATGTGCTACATCTATACAATGGAGTACTTACTACTCAGCAGTAAGAAAAAAATGATATCCTAAATTTTTTATGCAAATGGGTGGATTTGGAGATTATCCTCCTGAGTATCACAAACCCAGAAAGGTAAGCAGGGGGATGTACTCACTAATGGAGGAGTGGTCTTTAAATGAAAAGCAAAGCATTCCCAAGCTGCAAATCACAACCCCTAAACAGCTTGGGATCTGAAACACCTTGGACCTGCACCTTGGATCCCATTCCCTCCAGAGGAACACCTGACCCAGTCTTGATGTTGGGGTGAGGAACGCAGATCTGCCTGGAGTGGATGCTGAACTAAGCCTCCTTAAGACCTTGGGACCTCCTGCCCTTTCTGGGGATGAGATAAAGTGATGAGGAGAAGATTGAGTGACTAGGGTGGGCATGGGAGGGGGAAGGGAGTTTGAACAAGGGGATACATGGATAAAAAATATGACATTATTCATAATAATACAAAAAGTAAAGAAAAGAAGAAAGAAATTGCAGCACTATGAGCTGAACCATATTATTGTATGAAGGAGGGGCTTAGAAAATGAACTGCCCCTGGCCGTGGCTTCTATTGCCTGATACAATGTAAGCTCAGAAATATAACTTATGGCTTGGGTACTGATGAATTTAGACTGCTCTATGGAATCGCATTGGTCAGGTTTGTGAATTTTGCCTCAGTGAGGAAGACCAATTATGCTAACCTCCCCTTCAAATACCTGGCTTAGGAGATGAACATTCTAGGGTAGGTTTTTGAACTTCTCCACAAGTTGACCCACAAGAAAATTCCCCTTATAAATGACTGCTGCAGAGGTTGCTACTTTGTCCTACATTGGCTCCAGAAGACATACTGGAGTGATGAATTGGAGGACAGCCTGAAATAGGCCTGGGAGCTGGAAGAGGACCAGATAGAGACAGGACATCAAGAAGAGGAAGGTGAAATTTTTGTTGATGTAATGAAAGAGAAACCAGAGCCTCATGATGATGTCAAAGATGATGAACTGGCTGTCAAGGATGATGCAAACAATAAAGACAATGAAGAGGCAGATTCTCATCCAGAACCAACTCCAAGGCATAAGGAGTTGCATGAAAAAACACAAGAATTGCTAGTATAATATGAAGAGAAGCAGTTTAAGGTACTAGAAGAAATAGGCCTTTTAATCTCAGGCTGTTAATGTGTAAAATAACCTTTCTCCATGTATACAATGTATTCTAGAAGAACTCAAAGGTATTACAAGTGAGTACAGGAATGCTGTGCTAGATGCTTTTCTGGATGATGGCTTCCTTGTTCCCACTTTTAAGCAGGAGGCATCTTTGCAGATAGAGAATGAAGAAAATATAGACTTAAGTGACATCTTGAAGACAGAGCTATTCTCTCAGTTCTGCCAACCTCTCTCAGGGATCTGTACTCCCAGATCTTCCCACAGGCCCTGCTGGAGATGATGTTCTCTGAGTTGTCAACCTCTGGAAACTGTGTGATTCAGCCTTCCTGCATCCTTAGATGGACCATTGAATTGACCATGGCCAACATCAAGATTGGACTGAATCCCCAAGGTTTTCTGCAAGCCTGTGGGAAACAAGAAAGAACTGAAGGACTGTTCAACTGTTATTCCTCTTTTAATTGGTCCCAGGTGGTTGAGTCCTGCTTGGGCTCACCATGCTGGGCCAGCTCTCAACTTTTTTAGTTAGTAGTTTTCAAAGCCAGGGGATAGGTCTTGCCAGATGGGGAGCAAAACAAGCTGTTTCATATCTGTTCCATTTATATTCAGAATGGAGAGAGTGGTGCAGGAAAATCAAACATAGATTCTTTCGTTCCTCTTCCACTGGGAAAAGTCGATACACATTGGATATTTTACATCAGGACCTAAAACCATCTGGTACCAACTGTGAGTCTGATGAAAATATTCAACGGGAGGATCAAAGCAGTCTTAAGGATGTCATGCCATGGGAGGAAACGGAATAGGAGGAGAATGACAAAGAGCATGATGAGGATGAGGATCAAAATGTCTTTCAAGTTCAGATGGAGGAGGATGTAGAGGAAAGTGATGACGTGGAAGAAGAAGAGAAAGTACATGAGGATGAAGGTGATGATGAAGATGACAATGAAGATGAAGACAGAAAGGAGTTGAGGACTTTCTCATGAAGGAATTCTACCTTTTTTTGAGAATACCAAGATCATTTCTCAGAAAAGAGAACCTTTGCAGGGTTCAGCATGACAAGTAATCTCTGAAGATGTGCAATATGGTACATTCCATATAAGCTGAATGCCAGGTCAGACTGAAAACTCAACAGAGAGAATATTGGACAATTGTGACATCAGGTATCTATCAGATACCTGTACAAGAGCACCGGCTGGAACCTGCAAAGTCCAGGAATGTACTGAGCCTTAGAGGTTGTGGAAGTAGTAACAATGCTAGTACTAGTGGCTGTAAATTGGAGGGCCTTCTCTGGAACCAGAGACAACTAGATGGGCTCAAGACTGGCCTACAGCTTTTCTGATGGTTGTCCTGATGCAAATGTCCTTGAAGTCTAGATATAGTCACAATTTTCAGTCCAGAGTCAATCATGGTACAGACTGGATAATCCCTGGGAGATAGTTCAGATCAGCTACATTAATTCAGCTTTCCACAACAATGAAAATTAAAATTTCCCTATAGATTTTCTGTTTTGTTTTGAAAAATAATTAGATTTTTTTCATAGTAAAAATAAAATAAAAACTACTTAATGATGTTTTAGTTTTACAGAAATGCTGCAAGAATATCACTCTACATTTAATTCATATTTTATACCTATATAAATTTGTAAAAATTAATAAATATATGTTCATATTAATTCATATTAATACATACATTATTAAGTAAATCCATAGATACATATACCTTATTACTTACTAAAGTCCATGTTAAGGTTAGTTTGTTTTCAATGAACATCATTTTCTACTTAAGATCTCTTCAGTCATCCCAGTCTCCATCCTGGACACTAAATTGTATTAGATTGTAATGTTTCTTGTAGCTATTCAAGGCTGTAAAACGCTTTCTATTTTTTTCTTTTTTTCCCTAATATTGACAGTTTATCATAGTGGTAAGCCATTTCATAGGGTGTGTTTTCCTGTGAATTCTGTAAATCTTTATCTTTTCTTAGACTGTGATTATCTGTGTTTGGTGAAAAACCACAGAGGTCAAATTCCATTTTCATCTTACTTTTTCAAGCATACTATCAACATAATTTTTGATTGCTGACATTAACCCTGATCAGATGGCTAGATATCTGTACTCATCAGTTTTTTTTCCATTTTGATGTGAGTAGTCACCTTTTCATACTGTGTTTTTTAGAAGGAAGTCACAAAGTACAGTTCATTTTAAGAGTAGAGAATCATACTATACCTCTTCAAGAACACAGTCCCTACATAAATTATTGGAACTAATTATTGTCCACTTATTTATAAAGCATATGTTTATATTGGTATAAATTCAAACAAATTCATTTATACTTTATATTTTCCTTTAAATTCTTATTAAATTAATAATTGCTTATTTATTTTTAGTGTACATAGGAGTATGTATGCCATAGTCAACCCTTCAAAGTAAGTTCTCTTATTCTGCCTTGTGGGTCATGGGGACAAAATGAGGTTTCTGGAATTAATGGCAGTAAGGCCTAACTGGAACAGTCTTCTTACTTACCTTACATTTTAGAGTTCATTAAATTATTCACTATTAATTGTGTTCTTCAAGTTACCATAGTAGTGGCTGCACCTTTCTCCTCTAGTCAGCTTCCATATCTCAGTCATTTTATTACAACCTAGCAGTCTTTTTGCTTTCTTAGCTCTCATATAAAAATCTATTTCTTAAAAACATTTAATGAAGATGTCTTAGTGCATTCAGTCTGCTATAAGTAATTACCACAGACAAATTACAGATTTCAAAATGCATGGTCCCCAGCTGTGGAAAAAGTAGCACCATCCTTGTCTAATGAAAGCCTCTTTCCAGATTCTTCTGGCTTCTTCTTTTGACATTATATTGCCAAGGAGACTAAGGTAGTTTTCTAGGGTTCTCATTTTTCTAAGCATTGACCTTTTTCATGGGGACTCTTCTTTTATGACTTTCATCCCCCAGCTCCCTTCTTCCTAATATTTTTAAATTAGTGTAACACTTTGGAGGGCAGAACCTTTTATGAGCCACAAGTGAACAAGGATAGACCAAAACATTAAGTACAGGAAGACACTCTAAATAGAAGTATCATTATTCCATGAGAAGAAAAGCTGTGGGCACATTGTGTCTGAATGTAAAGTCTGAATGTCCTGGTTTTCAGAACAAGTTTTACCAAGCTCAGACTCAGAAAAAGGATATCAACAAAATCAGAAAAGTTTGTTTTTAAAAATATGTTTACATGAAGCCATATAATGGCTGAGCCAATCTCTCTTTGATTGTTGCCCTAAATAAGAAGGCAAAACGAAGGAATGGAGCTTATACTACAGTCCTAGAAGTCATGCAATTTGAAAGCTACTATCTTCTTCAAATATTTTCCTACTGTGGGATAAATTTAATTTTTTATTATCATGTTGCCTTGTGGATCTGTGACTCATGAAACTGAAAAATTTTAGAAAGCAAGAGAGACTGGTAATTTTTGTAGAAAGGAGTCATATTAGATCCTGATTCTGCAGACATGACCTTGTTGCCCCTCTGCTACTCCCCTTTGTAAATTTCTAATAATCCTCAGCAAGGTATAGAGAACACCCAGCACACTGTGTTCAAGTAGCATTTTTCCTCTGCTTACAAAGAGCATACCCATCACTATCTCTTATAACCTAATTTACTGTTGCTGGTAAACAGCATTCAAGAGCGTAGTGTCTTGGACCTTTGACTAACACATGCTGCAAGATACTTGAAGACTCCAACTGAGAACAATCTATTTTCGCTTTTGTGGCACTGACCTTGGATTAACACCTGCTTTTGGTCCAAGTAATGAGATTCTTTGGTGAAATCACACATTTTTTACCTCCCCTGATTCAAGAGATGGCAGGGACTGGTTAGGTTATTACCGTACAAAGCAGGGGGGCTTTAATTTCCGGACCACCCCTGTTCTTCTGATAATAGCCATTCCATTCTCTTGCTTCTAACTGGAGTCCAGAAATACACCTACAAGTTTTAAGGCTACAAAAATATCTTCAAAGTCTCCCATGAGCTCTTTTTAGAAAGGTTTTTTTTTTAAACCATATATTTGAAGGTAGGCACATTTAACCCACATTTAGACAAAGTAATATGCTTTATCCATTTAAGTGATCTTTTAAAACAGTTTTTGTATATTGATGTATGGGTTTCTTTGACTGTCATTAAGATTACTACTTAATTGGTACCATTAAAAAAAAAAAGAAAAATTTATTTACTTTGTCCTGCAGGCAAAACTTCAGAATTCACAATATTGGCAGTGTTATATTTTTCTTCTGATAGTAGTAAGGGGATTAACCCTTTCTTTCTTTATTTTTTTCTAGCGTCTAGTGGGTCCCAACAATACTTCATGATTCTTGTTATAAATTTTGTCTTTCACATTTCTGCCTCCATTTTTAGTTACCTGTTCCTTTGGGGAAAGAAAATATATTTTTTAATATAGCCCTTTAGCCTAGAAGGTTGAATAGAAGTTTGGCATTGAAGATTTGCAGTGAACATTAATAAAGCCAATTTTTTTTTATTTCATTAGCTCCAAAGTCTTAGCTATTAAGTCTGTAGTCAAGTTTTATCTCACATTGTCTAAAATAAATATTCAAGAGCCTCAAACTGTGATTTATCCAAACTTAAACACCCCTATAGCTGTTAACTTATGAAATGAAACAAGTTATCTGCTTCTCAAATCAGAAAGACAGACATTCCAAAAGAAAGGCATATGAAAGTAAGGAGAACATGGCTTCAGCAGTCTAGAAATCATAAAGCTGAACTTATTCTTCAGCTTGGTGCTTTCCCCTTCAGACATCTATTTCCATACATACTAGGTGGCTGTAGATTTTTCTGGCAGGCAGTGAGTTTATTAAGTCTCCAGTCAGCTCTATTTTCAATGCACCAGGTATGTGGCAGCCCGTGTTCTAGCTACCCCCTAATGTATTTTTCTACAGTAGCTGTTACTGTGTGTCTCTACTATGTACCTGTGGGCTTTTTGTGTTGGAATCATTTGATGATCATGAGTTTTGTAAGATTTCTATCCTTATTGTTTTGCGTGGCACTGGAATGCAGTACACTTATAATACTGCTAGACATTACCTACCTGTAGAATCTGATAACCCTGTAGTATGGGACACTAGCACTCTAACACTGAGGTGGAAAGAAACTTCTGAAATGCATTTGGATTTATTTTTCTAATCTTCTTCACAGTTGACCTAGCTTCTGCTTATAATGCTGATTAATCTTACCAGTTGAGTCTATTGCATTTTACACAATTCTACACAAAATGTTTTCTTATGCAAAACATTAGACATACAATTTAGTTAAAATTTTGCAACTTTTTAATGGCCTTTTCTCTATAAAAGTTCTCATTTTCTTATGAGAAATCATCAGATTGGACTTAATTAAAAATATTTTTACATAATTCTTTTTACCATCAGTTCTATAGTAATTCCTCAGAGCATACTATGGCCACTAGAGTCATGGGGCAGAAATTACCTTGGGGGAATGTACTGAAGACTTTGGCCTCTCTGCAAGCAATCAAGCAAATGAAATAATCCAGACCACCATATACACTTTGCCCAAGCATGGGGATCATTGCAGAATAGAAGGTGAGAAAACAAGGAGAATGTTCATTTCAAAAACCTTTAAAAAGAATAAGCAAGGGCTGTACAGGATAGCTCAAGCCAATGTAAAACCATTGGGATTCTCCTGCCTCTGCCTCTGAGTGATAAGATTATAGGAATTTACCACCTAGCTTATTTTCATTCCCAGTAAAAATAAAGTTGAATATTATTAAGAAAAAAAAGAATAAGCAAAGCAAACGCTTCTCCTCCCTGCTTTCCTGACACTTCACTAGGCTCTATAGTTGAAACTACATTAAGATATTTTGTTCAGTTCTTATGCACTTATCTTTTGTGATATCAATTAAATCATTTTATGTTTATATCTGGATTTATCTAATATCTATTACTAAATAATAATACAAACCACACATTCACTCTTTCCCCAAGTTAAAATCAATTTTAATAATTTTTCATTATCTCTTGTATGAATATAAATCGTATTCTTTAACAAATTATTCCTTGTGTGTGTAATTGAGAAGAACTCACTGACCTCAGAATGTATGAGACAAGAATCTATGCTTTCTTCTTTAGTTTTTAATGCCTTTCCATTTCCTTCAACACTTCCATCAATATGTTTGCCATAGTATTGATTTATATTGTCGATTTTTCTTCAGTCTCATTTTGTTACATTTGATCTTGTCTTCTCTTTTTAGCATTAAATTATATTTAAAAAGTTAAAAACAAATCAACCTTATAAAACATGAGGCATTACATAAAAGTGCTGACTATTATGGACAAACAACATTAATCCATATGACTATAATTTCAGTTAAAATTATTATAAAGTGACCCATTGACAATGCAGATAATCCTATACAACTGATGCTGTACTAAACAAAAGAAATTCTTAACTATACTACATTTTAGTGTGTCAGTATGAGGTCTATAGTTTCTTATATATTTGGTATTTCTTTACCAAATAGTTTCTTAATCTGTTTATTTATTAGCTGTAAGAAAATATACTATTAAGTGAATCATATTAATAAGACATTTAAAAATATTCATAATTCTGATTGTTAAATAATATACATATTTCTTTTTTTGTTATGAATAAAGTCATATTTTTTATCCATGTACATCCTTGTTCAATCTCCGTTCAATCTCCTGCCCCTTCCAGTCACTCTCTCTCCTCCACATCACTTTATCTCCTCCCCAGCAAGGGCAGGAGGTCTCAAGGTCCCAAGGTGGCTTAGTTGAGCATCCACTTCCAGAAGATCTGCTTTCCTGACCCCAAAATCAAGACTGGGTCAGGAGTGGGCTCCTAGGTGCCAGTCCAAGGTGTTTCAGATCCCAAGATGTTTAGTGGTTGTGGTTTGAAGCTTGGACATGCTTTGCTTTTTGCTTTTTTCTTTATAATCCACTAATGAGTGAGTACATCCCTGCTTATTTTTTGGGTTTGTGATACCCCACTTGGAGAATATTCACCAAATCCATCCATTTGCCTGAAAATTTTAGGATATCATTTTTTTTGATTTAAATGTACAGCTGACTGAACCTGCTCATGCATCTTCAGCAGCTGTGGCATCTCCACCCTTTGTGTTTCTGGTGTAAATTACTTGGGCTCTGTGTTTTGAAACCAGCTTGATAAATCCTTTACTAAGCAGCTCCTGAAGGACTGCCCTAGCCAAAGACCCTCGAATCTTCAGTCTCTCAGAGACCACAGCTGGATTAATAAGCTTATAGTTGGGAACTTCCTTACAGAGTTTGTCATATGTAGCTTTGTCAAATAGGACTAGATTGTTGAGCTTGTCTCGAACGTTGCCCTTGAACCACTTCTTCTTTTTGGCCTTGCTACCAGACTTATTTACTGGGTCTTTGTCTTTTTTGGCCGACTTTCCGGCATCTTTCTTCTTCTTGTCATCCTTGGGAGGCATGGTGGAGCAGGGAGAGTGGCGACAACCATCCAGGATATCATTTTTTTTCTTACTGCTGAGTAGTAAGTATTCCATTGTGTAGATAAAGACTTTGACGTATTTCTTTTAAGGAAATTTTTGTAACATTTTCAGATTTTTCTGTTTTTAATTTATTGACAGCCTAAAGGATCTTTTGTAAAGTCCTAAATCATTCAAATTTCTTCATTTTATTTCTTTCTCAACTAAGAGAGGGAACTTGAGTAACTTCATTTTATGAAGAATGCCAATGTGAAAATAATTTTTAATGTGAAGTCCTTCTCATTTCTCCTTATATTTGGTTGATATCAGTCCTTAGAATCCCTGGCTCAAATTAATTTTCTCTCAGAATTACCAGAGTCCTTGATCCTTTGTTACTCAGTACGTAGTTTTGCTTGATTCTAGTCAGAAATTTACTCTTTCATACACAGTCTAGATTTTATTTTCAGAAAATTTTATGTACACCTCTTTTGTTTTGCTATGACATCTTTGTGTGATCGACTTACATAGATTTATTTTTAGATCTATAGACACAAACTAGGCTCTTTTATACTTGCTGTGTTTAGCTTGCATTTATTCTTCTAAATTTTAAATCTCCATTGTATTTCCAATACCAACATCAAGTTTTCTTTTGCACATATTTGTGAATATACTTCCCTCTCTCAATTTTATAACATTATTACAATTAGTTTTAGGTGGGATTTGTTGCTCTTGAAATAACTATTCTCATTTGAATAATTAATATATTTTTGTATTTAACTTTATTAATTTTATTAAAACACTAGCATATATATTCAATTATTTACTTATTGAGTATTTTCTAAGTAAAAAAAATGAGCTTAAGGGTCTTTGAATACAAGAAAGTAAAAAAATCTCCATTTTTATATTCCTGGGCTAAGCACAAAATAATTTAGATTTTGGAAGATTTTATTAAATTCTAGATAATCTATGTTTCTCACATTTTTTTCTAGTAAATTAAATGTTTTAATAATCAGATATTTTTGTGTTAAAATATATTTTACTTCATTTTTTGACTTTTAAGTTTATATTTTCAATAATTGCTCATCTTTATTCAAGGTCTTCTCAAAATTTATCATTTTAATATTTTCAATATAGCTAATTATTGTCTTACAACCTTAATAAAAATCTTTAATTTCATAATGGAAAAATTTACAGAGCCATACAGAAAGGCATCCAATATTACTATGGATGAAACAGAAGAAAGCCTAAGGCAAAAGCTATACTGACTATTCTTTAATAGGAGAACTAGAACTCTATGGGTGTTGACATGCTGGAGGAAAGGAAAGAAAGGTACCCACCACACCCTTCTTTCTACACTCCCCAAAATAGAACCAGAACATATGAGATTTTACATTATCTTCTTATGGGATAGTAACAGTCTCAAATGCCCAAGCATCAAATTCTTTCTCTTCTAAACAATTACTCATCTTACAAGATATAATTAGAATATTTTGGTCCCAGTCTATTACCAAATAAGTCAACAATGGGTTTTACCTTGCCTAGACTAACTTCAAGAATCTCAGGGAGGCCCTGCTTTTTAATAGTAACATGTAAAATAGGGAAATATCAATATTCAATTTGAACTCACACATTTTTATTTAAGAAATATTTTATTTCATTTTACATACCAGTCTCAGATCCTATCACTTTTGCTCCTGCTACCTACCCCCTCAGTCTTCCCTTACCTCTGAAAGGGTAAGGTGTTCTATGGGGAGTCACCAAAGCCTGGTATATTCAGTTGAGGCAGGACCAACCCGATTTGTTGAAGATAATACGTTTTTTCATTGAATATTTTTGACCTCTTTGTCAAAAATCAGGTGTCCATAGGAGTTTAGATTAATGTCTGGTTCTTCAATTCTATTCCATTGATCCACAAGTCTGATTTTATGCCAGTACTAGGCTGTTTTTATTACTGTAGCTCTATAGTATAACTTGTGGTCAGGTATGGTTATGACTTCTGAGGTTCTTTTGTTGAGCAAAATTGTTTTGGCAATCCTGGCTTTCTTGTTATTTCAAGTGAAAATGAGTTCTTTCAATGTCTGTAAAAAATTATGTTGGAATTTTGATGGGAATTGCTTTTGGTAAGATTGCCATTTTTATTATGTTGATCCTACCTATCCAGAAGCATGGAAGATCTTTCCATTTTCTGATATCCTCTTTAGTTTCTTTCTTCAGTGATTTAAAGGTTTTGTTAAACAGATCTGTTACTTCTTTGGTTATAATTACTCCAAAGTATTTCATAATAATTGCACTATTATAAAGGGTGATGTTTCCCTTATTTCTTTTTCAGCCTGTTTGTCCTTAGTGTATGGGAGGGCTACTGATTTTTTAAATTAATATTGTACTCTGCTAAATTTCTGTATGTGTTTTTCATCTGTAGAAGTTCCCTGGTAGAATTTTGTGGGTCACTTATGTATACAATCTCATCTGCAAATAGAGATAATTTCCCTTCTTCTTTTCCAATTTGTATCCCCTTATTCTCCTTTCATTCTCTTATTGTTTTAGGTTACATTTTGATTACTATAGTGAATGAATAAGGGGAGAGGGGAGAGCCTTGTCTAGTTCCTGAGATTAGTGGGATTGCTCGAGTTTCCATTTAGTTTGATGGCAGTCATCGGCTTCTTGTAAATTGCTTTTATAACACTTAGGAATTTTTCCTATATTCCTGATCTCTCCAGGACTTTTATCATAAAGGATTATTGGACTTTGTCAAAGGCTTTCTCAGCATTTGAGGAGATGATCATGTGTGCTTTCTTTTCCTTCAATTTGTTTATATAATCAATGACATTTATTGTTTTGCATATGTTGAACCATACCTGCATTTCTGAAATGTAGCCTACTTGATCATGGTGGATGACTTTTTTTATATGTTGTTGTAATTTGTTGCCAGAATTTTGTTGAGTATTTTTGCATCAATGTTCATGAGGGAGATTGGTCTGTACTTGTCTTTCTTAGTTGCATTTTTTGAGTGGCTTGGGTATCATGGTGATTGAGGCTTCATCAAAAGAGTTATTTGAATTATCACTGTTTTGAACATTTTGTTGAATATTGTTATTCTTTTTTAAATGGCTCATATAAATATGCAGTAAAACTATTTGGTCCTGGGCCTTTTTTTGGGAAATTTTTAATAACAGCCTCAATTTACTTTGGGGTTACAGGTCTGTTTAGGTCTTTAATTTGTTTTTTATTTAATTTTGGTAATTGGTACTTGTCCAGAAAGCTGTCCATTTCTTCTAGGTTTTCCATTTTAGTAAAGTATAGATTTTAAAGTATAACCTCTGGGTTAGTTTGGATAAGTGTTTTTCTATCTTGTTGACTTTCTCAAAGAACCAACTTTTTGATTCATTGATTCTTTGTATTATTCTCTTTGTTTCTATTATACTGATTTCAACCCTAATTTGATTATTTCCTGTCATCTACTCCTTCTAGGTGAGTTTGCTTCTAATTGTTCTAAAGCCCTCAGCTGAGTTGTTAGGTCTCTGGTGTGAGATTTCTCTTGATTTTTCATATAGGCATCTAGTGCTATGAATTTTCATCTTAACACTGTTTCATTGTGTCCCATAAGTTTGGGTTTGTTGTGGAATCCTTTTCACTGAATTCTAGGAAGTCTTTAATTTCTTTCTTAGCTTCTTCCCTGACCTAGTGGTGCTTCAATGTAGAGATGTTTAGTTTCCATGAGTTTGTAGGCTTTCTGTGATTTTTGTTGTGGCTGAATTCTAATTTTAGGCATTGGTGGTCTGATAAGATACAAAGAGTTATTCCCATTTTCTTGTATCTTCTGTATTTGCTGTATGACCAACTATGTAGTCAATTTTAGAGAAAGTTCCATGGGGTGCTGAAAAATATATATATTCCTTTGTGTTTAGTTGGAAGCTTCTGTGAACATCTATTAATTCCATTTGTATCATAACATCTGTTAGACCCCTTATTTCTCTGTTGAGTGTTTGGTTGACCTATCCAAGGGTGAAAGTGAGATATTGAAGTCTCCCACTAGTAGATGTGGAAGTTAAGCTTTAGTAGTGTATTTTTAACATATGACGTTGCCCTTATATTAGGGCCATAAATACTCAGGATAGAGCTCTCATCTTGCTCGATATTTCTTGAGACAAATAAGTAATGTCTGTCCTAGTCTCCTTTGATTGACTTTAGTTTGAAGTCTCCTTTTTTAGATTTGAGATGACAACACCAGTTTGTTTCTTGGGAATATTTTATTGAAAAATCTTTTCCCAACCCTTTATTCTGAGCCTGCGTTTCCTTTGGGAGTTGAGTGTATTTCTTGTATGCTGCATAAGATTGGCTTTTGTGTTTATATCCACCAAATTAGGATGTTTCTTTTTTTAATTAATTAATTAATTTTTAAGGATTAAACACAATTGGCAAATTCTTAACCAAATTAAACAAAAAAGGGGAAATCTTCTTAAATAAAACTAGAAATTTAAAGGTAAATATTATAATAGATATGAATGAAATTCCAGAAAATCCTAAGGACACACATTATAAATGTTTTTTTTTTTTTTTGACAAATTCAAGATTCTGAAAAAAGTGGTGAGTTTTTAGAAAGCAAAATTAAACCTAAATTCAATAAATGATTTTAACAAATGCTTGCTTTGTAACCTTCTGGAAATGCTAATAAAATACTCCATACTAAAAATGAAAAACAGCAATAAAAGAAACAAACACAAGAAAATATGGACTTACTACAGAATTCTACTATAACTTAAAAAACTGAGACAAATACAGATCATATAATTCCTTAAAAAAAAAAGCCTTTAAAACTTACAAAGCCAGTGAAATCCTGATATTAATCATAGTATTTCTTTTCTTTTTTAAATTATATATACTTATTATTTGATGTTTTCATTATGCACCGTATCAAACTCAGATATCAGACCTTTCAGAATTCTATCCACTCTTATGATCACCTCATTTACAAAACCGCCCTTTCATTCTGCTCATTTACTTATTGGAGCATAATTAAACTCCCTGTGGCCAGACCCTACTTCTCTTTCTGGGATTATGATACCTCGTTCAGGAGGATATTCTCCAAATCCATCCAATTGCCTGCAAATTTTAGAATATCATTTTTTTTTTTTTTTTTTTTTTTTACTGCTGAGTAGTACTTCATTGTGTAGATGTACCACACCTTGTTAATTCCATTCCTCAGTTGAGGGACATCTAGGTTGTTTCCAGGTTCTTACTATTACAAATAATGCTGCTATAGACAAAGTTGAGCTAATGCTTTTGGGGTGAAAATGTGCATCTTTAGGGTATATGCCTAAGAGTGGTATTGCTGGATACTTGGAGAGATTGATTCCCAGTTTTTTGAGAAACTGCCATACTGCATTCCAAGTGGCTGAACAAGTTTACACTCCCACCAACAATGGTGGAATGTTTCCCTTGTTCTGTATCCTCTCCAGCATAGGCTCTCATCTGTATTCTTAATTTTAGCCAATCTGACAAGTGTAAGGTGGTATCTCAAAGTTGTTTTGATTTGCATTTCTCTGATAGCAAAGATGTTGAACACTTTCTCAAGTGCCTTTCAGCCATTTGTAATTCTTCTCCTGAGAATTTCCCTTTTTATTTCTAAACTCCATTTTTTAATTGGGTAATTAAGAGTTTTGGGCTCTAGTTTCTTGAGTTCTGTATATATTTTAAAAATCAGTGTTCTGTCACTTGTTAGGTTGGTAAAAATATTTTCCCATTCTGTAGGCTGTTGTTTTGTCTTATTGATTGTGTCCTTGGCTTCACAGAAGCTTCTAAGTTTCAGAAGGTCCCACTTATTGATTGTTGGTATTAGTGTCTGCACTACTGGTGTTATATTTGGGAACTGATCACCTGTGCCAGTGTGTTGGAGCATAATTCCCACTTTCTTTTCTATCAAGTTCATTGTAGCTGGGTTTATGTGTAGGTGTTTGATTCACTTGGATTTAAGTTTTGTGCAAGGTGATAGGTTTGGATCTATTTTCATTTTACTACACACTACCATCCAGTTATGCCAACACCATTTGTTGAAGACATTATCTTTCCTCCATTGAATATGTTTGGCCTCTTTGTCAAATATCATGTTCATAGGTGTGTGGGTTAATGTTTGGTTCTTCAATTTAATTCCATTGATCATCAAGTTTGTTTTTATGCCAGTACAAGGCTGTATTTATTACTGTAGCTCTATAGTATAATTTGAAGTCGGGGATGGTGATGCCTTCTGATGTTCTTTTGTTGAACAAAATTGTTTTGTCGATCCTGGCTTTCCTGTTATTCCAAATAAATTGAGTGTTGTTCTTTCAAAGTCTGTAAAAAATTGTGTTGGGATTTTGGTGGCAATTTTTTTGAATCTGAGGACTGCTTTTAGTAAGACTTCCTTTTTCACTATGTTGCATCTTTTTCATTTTCAGGATCAGAAAGAAAAATATCATCTTCCTATCATTTCCATGAACACTTTCCTTCATGAGGAAGTAATTGTTAATTATAATTGTGTTAAATATATTTTGTTATTGAAGAGTATTTTTTTTTCAATTGTCACATAGCTAGATACTCTATTGAGATACATGTTAACTGTTCAAATGACCCTTAATAACTGGAAGCAGAACTATTCTGGAGATATTTCAGTGGCACTCAAAATCTTCATGATGACAATTCCTTCTTTGATTCTTTTCATGGTTCTAAGATATGGATTGACTCATTCATAACCACAAACAATGATATATGGTTTTACATGTATACTTAAAAAATGATCACTGTGATATGAATGACACTGATCTGTGATGTTGCCAATTGCTGAAAAGACTGTGACCCATCCAAGGAAGACCAAGTGATTCTCTTACCAATGTTCAGTCAGTGAAGTCCTAGAGACATCTTAAACTAGTAAAATAAAATTGAAGCAAACAAATGATTTATTCCCAGAGAGGCATACCAAATGATTTAGATTGAAAAAGAAGTGACAATTGTGTTTCTTAGAAGTTTAATCTTTTACTGAAAAGTGTATGAAATGCTAAATATAAAGTCTCTTTCCCATTCTAATTTCTCTATTTTTGAGTGAGAAACTAAAATTATTAAATCAACTACCTTTATGGAAATTTTATTCAGACTAATATCAAAACTAAAACTTCATTCCCCAAACTTTTCAACCTTCAAATGTTTAACTCCATTTTTAAAAATGCAATTTGCTTCTGTCTCTGTAAATAGTCTACTAACCCCCAGTTTCATACTGCATTACATTATTAATTGAAAAAGTAAGTTCTAAAATTTATTGCAGCAAATGACTCTCAATGCTTTTCAACATTCTTTAGCAGACTGATGGGAAAGATTATACAGAATTATCTCATTGCATGAGCAATCATGATTGTCTCTAATCCTCAAGTTTTCTATTAGTAGTTTGCTATTAAGGTTTGCTAGATGCAGCAGTAAGGCAGAGCGGTCATGTAACATGATGTGTATAAAATTCCATTACTTAAAACTCTTGAGTTAAAAAAATGCTGTTTTGAGTTAAAATATGTAAAATATGTATTCTCCTAACATATATACTATTGCATACATGAATATATAATTATATGTATAGAAATATATAATCATATGTATGTATAAGAATACCAGCTATATTTCACTTATTTTTCACCTCTGAAAATGATTTTTTGAGTTGTGATCATGACAACCAAGTTTTAATAGCATAAATACTATTGAAAAGCCTCTTTTATAAGTATGTGACATCCAAAAAGCAAAGACTGAATTGGCCCAGATATTTTAGACAGTAACTTTCATACACTTGCACAATCTGAAGAGTGCTCATGTCTGAAATGAAAAGTTTCTTTTTTGTACAGAGAAGTAAGATATTGAGAACACTTCAGGAGTGGCTATGTTCTGAGAGGAAATGACACTGTGGAATATATATATATATGTATATATATATATATATTCATGTATCAATCATGAGTCTATCTCTCTATCATATCTTTTTTTTCTTTCTTTACAGAGTCTCAAAGTGTCACCCAGGTATAACTGGAATGTACCAGGGAGTCTTGATTTGCCACATATTTCTCAGTAATCCCCTAGCTTCAACTTCTATGTGCAGAGATTAAAGGTATGGGCTATCATATCTAGGTCTTTTAAACTTTTAGATTATAAAACCCAAGGACAATTAAAAAGGAGCTGCTAAAATTAATTTTTTTTTTTTTGTTTCAAAATTCAACAGCTCTTTCTTTGGTTAAAAAAAAAAATTCTAAACTTAATTCATGAGTTGTCGCCTACAAATTTTAAATCTAAGTGTAACAACAATAAGTCTTGAGTCCTCTGAAAAATGGAGTCCTGAGGACAAGTCCTTTATTTTCATGTACCAGTCTGGTTAGTGGAAGGGAAGGATAATGTGATCCATAACATTCTTTACAGCTGGATGGGCCTAGGGTCAACCCATTCTGACCTAGTATGAGACTCCATAGCAGCTCTTCAAGTCCGGGTTGAAGTATTAGACAGAGCAATGGTCTTCAAGAACAATCCATGGAGAGCTAGGGAAAAGTGCTAAATCTTTCTACTTCTTATATGCATTTCATCCTTTGGAATGTTTTGGTCAAGATTTAAAAACAAGTATATTAGTAATATATACACATATAACATATACTCCAAACATTTTACCAAAGAGGTAGAGTGATCAAAACCCCTTAAGCACCATGATTACAGCATGAGATCGAAGGAATAGAGAAAAGGTACATAATTAATTCACCAAATGATGTGCA